>QEPC01009674.1:1487570-1502404 GCA_003113815.1 Sphenodon punctatus
ATGCAGCCCTTGGGGGAGGTCGTGAGAGGGTTCGGGGTGCGGTGTCACCAGTATGCTGATGATACTCAGCTGTACCTCTCCTTTTCAACTGACCCAGACCCTGCTGTCTCGTTGCTATCCCAATGTTTGGAGGCCGTGGCGGAATTGATGCATCTGAGCAGACTGAAGCTCAACCCCGATAAGACGGAGGTGATGTTGGTGGGGAGAGTGAAGGAGGTAGTGGCCCCTCTGGTTGGGGGGGTTCGCCCTCCTATAGCTCAGCAGGTTCGGAGTCTGGGGGATGATATTGGACGCAGACCTTCATCTGAAGTGGCAGGTGGAGGCAGTTGCTAAGGCTGCCTTTTGCCAGGTATATCTGATTCATAGGCTGCATCCGTTCGTCTACGGCCTGCACCTGGCCACCCTCCTCCATGCCTTCATCACCTCGAGGCTGGACTATTGTAACGCGCTCTACGTGGGGCTTCCCTTGTTCCTGGTCCGGAGGCTGCAGCTGTTGCAGAATGCGGCGGCTCGCCTCCTTATGAGGGCGGGCCATTGGGAGCATATTACACCTGTGCTCCGAGCTCTGCACTGGCTGCTGATAGCGTGCCGAGCCAGGCTCAAGGTGTTGGTGTTGATCTATAAAACCCTATATGGTCTGGGACCCTCATACCTCAGCGACTGCCTCACCCTCTGTGCCCCAGGGCAGCTTCTGCGGTCTGCTGGGGGTGCCTTCTTGGAGGTCCCCTGTGTTAAGCGGGGGGCCACAATGGAGAGAGCATTCTCGGTGGCTGTGCCGCGCCTTTGGAACTCCCTTCCGGAGGAAACTCGCCTGGCCCCAAGCCTGTTGACATTCCGGCGATGTTGTAAAACCTGGCTGTTTGCCCAGGCCTTTGGGGAGGGTGGGAGGGTGGGGTGAGGGGTTTTATCTCCCCCACCTAACTTATAACTTTTATTTATGTATTGTTAGCCCTGTTTTAAATATTTTTAAAAAAATTTTGTACTGAGTGTTTTAAATTGGGCTGCATGCAGGAGGGGCAAGATATAAATCTATTAAATAAATAAATATAAATATTAATGAAGCTAATGTAAACAGACTATCCCACTGCTATTTCTGCCGAGACAATACTGGGCATTTTTACACACACCTAAAACTGGTGGTCTTTCAATCTTCTGGGTTTACAAGTCCACATTATTTCTTCACACACACATTGCCCTGGGGCAGCCCAAAGTAGCTGAAGCTGTAGAGGTGAGGAGTTGCCACGGCAACCGAGTAACCAAAGCTTCCCGGAGCAAAGCAGTATACCAGACAAACATTTTACACACACCGATTCTGGGACACACCCGGATGTTACAGGATCCAGATTTGTAAAAACACAGAGATCAAGGACTTTTTAAATCTGTGAGAACATGAAGTTCAAAGAGCCAGATGTTTAAGATCTGGGTGAGTGATTTAGCCACACAGAAGGTTCGGTGTCCTATGTAGCTGCTGTGGGAAGGAGAAGCAAGGGGAGGAGCTGTGTGTTTACCTGCCTGGACTTCATTGGCTCCCTTCTTCTGCCAGTTATTAATTATCCAGGGGCTGGGGCCCCCTCAGGCATGTCCTGTGTAGCTGCTGTGGGAAGGAGAAGCTAAGGGAGGAGCTGTATGTTTACCTGCCTGGTCTTCATTGGCTCCTTTCTCCTGCCAGGTATTACTTATCCAGGGGCTGGGGCCCCCTTGGGCACCAGCCTACGGGCGACATCCCAAGGGTGTTGCCCGTTGTCTGGGCCCGTTGGCTGGGGATGCAGTGCAGTGCCCTATTCCCTGGTTGGACTGGGAAAGGAGTGTCCGCCGAGGAACCAGAGGACCTACGGGCCCAGCAGGAACCTGGTGCCGGCCAGGAGCGGAGCGACCCTACTGCTGTGGTTATTGGTGGAAGCTGGTGCCGAGAACAGCGGGGCTTCAGACTCTGGTAGGGGAGAGTGTGAACAGAGGTGGTGGAATACCCCCCCCCCAATTGGTTATGCATCTGTCACCTGTGTGTGGTCAATTGCAGCATGATGCAGAGTTCATCAATACTGAACAATCAGTTCTTTAAGCGGTGCCCAGCTCCCGGCATGTGAGTGGTTGGACGGAGGGAGAACTGTGCTGTGGGCTTGGACCAGCAGCAATAGCTGCTCCTTGTCTGGCCTGTGGACCCTGTGAGAGAAGTTACACAGAAGCCTAGCTGCAACTGGTGCAGAGCATTAGACTGTGTGCTGGAGGAGAGCAAGCCTGATTGGTGAGGAGGATATGAGCCCCTTCTGGATAACCTTAAGCGGCAGCCAGCTTCCGGCGTGTGCGCTGTGGGCATGTGCACCTGAGGGCTGCACGCGCAAGGGTGCCCCCTTGTGTGCGCGGCCTTAGGCGTGCACCAGGCACAGGCCCCGACTCTGAACTCACAGCAGTTGCAAGGTGATGACATAGGGCTTGGCTGATCTCAATTGTTGATAGCTATTTGATCTTGGACTGGACTTGGGAGCTGGTTTGATCGGGGCTCATATGGTGGAGGAACGGGTTGATGGGAAGACCAAAGGTACTTCTAAGAAAAGGCTGTGCCAAGCCGCAGTCTCACCTGATTCAGAAGCACCTCATTTGAAGCAACTTAAATTGCATGATTTGGGCTTTACTGAAGGACATAAACTGTAATTAGTAATCGTTTTGAAGTTCTGGCGGATGATTTAGCCTCTCCCTCTAAGTCCCCCTAATTTGGTATTGAGGAAGCCGAGAATGTGTTACACCCGCTCTGCCCTCAACATAGCTCACCATATCCATTTAAAATGTTGGGAGATCAATGTATTCTGATAAGTAAAACAGTGGATTTATTATTCAAGGGAACATCAGAGGTGAGGGGGAAAGTGAGGGCTATCCATCAATTTCTGCAGAGTATCCAGGGGGACATAAAGAGTATGATGGCACATTTGTATGCTATGTCTCCTCCTGGGTTAACTGGGGGAGCCTCAAATTCCCCCTGTGGGGCCCAACCTATGCTGTCAGTTACGCAGCGAACAGCTGGGAGATGGGGGGGCATCCCTGCTGATTTGCGATCCCAAAACCATCACTTTAAAGATCTACGCATTCTCTAATGGTATGATTCCCTTCCCCCCTCCCTCCCCCTTGATTAGGAAGCACTTGGTATCTATCCTCCATGTAAGGCTTAAAATTTCAGAAATAGATTTTTTCTATTTCCTTCCACCACAGACTCTGCACAAAGGTTGGTGATCCACTTCTGCAGTGAGGCAGCCGCCCAGAGAATTTTATTGGCTAAAGATTTGTTTAAAGCCAACAGAGTGGTAGTGAATAGGGTATTTGTCACAAGTGGAGCTCCTTCTAGCCTGGTTGCAGGGAAAGGTATTCCTCCCTGGTGGCCAGGGGATCACCCCCCTCGGGAGTCTTTTGCCGACCTACCTGGGCAAACCAGGGGGACAGGGTCAAAGGAGCTCCCCGTGCCTGGAATATCCAATGCTTCCATGGAGCTTGTGCCATCTGCCCAGCGAATTGGGTCCAAGGCGCTGGATCTATATTCTCCTTCCCCTCCCTCTCCACCCCCACTCATATCCTTCAACCAAGAGTCCTTGGGATGTCTTGCACATGGGGCTGATGCCCCAGGAGCCCAAGCCGTCCCTGCCTTCCATTACAACATCCAGGGAATTATTCAGCAGAGTATCAACGATAGGATTCCACAAAATAAAGGGAGGAAGGGGGAGTCAGGCACTATACATTTGTTAGAAGGAGGGGGGATTACTACACCTTCTTCCCAGGAATCTCAAGATGCGAAAGTTGCCTCGCCTATTGGTGGTGATCCAATTGAAACAACCGTGGTATGTAGGTCGGCAATTTTGCAGCAGCTTTTCCTTGAGCAATTAGGAGCCTATCTCCTAAATGGGGTGGGAAGGTCTGACCCAGGCTTAGTACGTATTCAATTTAGAAACCTTCCCACTATAGAACAAGATATAATTTTGCAAAAAATGGAACTCTTTAAAAATAATCTTTCTATAGAACCTCTGGAGTATAAATCCCTAGGTTCCAACAGGGCACTACCCCAGAACAACTGTGTGATTCTTACAGCTGCCCGCTATTTAGACTCTGGAGAGGAAGAAACCCCTCATGAGAAAGTAGGGGTCCCCCTTGAGGGGGACCCAGCAGGGCAGCAAGTTAATGAAATTGAAGTTAACAGAGAAGGGACTATCAGGAGGTTCTTTGAAAGCAATGTTGCCTGTATAACCCATGATCACTCCCTGATTGAAGGAGGTCCAATGGTGGTATGACAACATGGGGGAGGGAGGACCGTGGTCTCAAAGGACAGAAACAGCTCTGCTATGGGTAACATCTGTATGCAGCCTGGGGGCTGTTTTGGTGGTGGATCCCTCCCAGGAATAGATCTGTTTAAATTGGCATCTTGGAATATAGCAGGTTTGAAGATCAATTTGGGGGATCAAGAATGGGTGAATTTTATTAATCAATTTGATTTAGTATACTTTCAAGAAACTTGGATTATGGCATCTGATTCACTTAATCTAACTACTGGGAGGTTTAAAGTTGAACTCCATGGAGCACAGAGGCTGGGCAAAAGAGGCTGGCCATCTGGTGGCCTGGCCTTCTTGATGCTGGATGCTAGCTCTCAGCCCCTTCTCATTTTGCCCTCTAACCGACCGGAAATTCAAATTGGATCTTTGCAGCTTTCAAACCAGGCCTGTTATATAATTATAAATGTCTATGTTCCACCAGAGTCCTCCTTGTATTATAAGGATGATGTTTGGGGAGTGTTGGAGGAGAGAATAATAGCCCTGGAGGAACAGTTCCCATGGGTTCTGTGGAGACTGGAATGCGAGGACAGGGATGGCAGATAATTTTGAGTTATGGAGGGACGCTTTAGTTAATTATCCTTTTACACAGATTCCTAGTTGTTCCTCTGAGGATAGAGTTATAAATGAAAGTAGGCGAACCCTGCTTGGATTTCTAACAAAATTGGGCCTGATAATGTTAAATGGGAGACTTAGTGGGGATGAAATAGGGGAATATACATATTCGGGTTCGCAAGGACTACATTTTGACTATATTTTGATTGATCCCCTGTTATGGGACAAAGTGCATAATATCTCCCTTGTAGTGAAGCAAGAGAGTGAACACAAGCTTTTGAAGATTCAGATTGAGGGCAAGGATCTGGAGCCCTCCCAATCTCCGAGGGGGCCTGGGTGTGAGGGATTTTTAATCAGTAAGAAATGGGATGACATAAAGCTGTGTAGTAGGATGTTCACCCTGTGTCAGTCGAGGGAAATGGTGCAACTAACAGCAGACTTTTTCTCTGAGTCAGATGGAGCAGAAAGTCTAAAGAAATTTACAGCAATTATTGGTCTTCTTAAAGAAAATATTTTGGTAACTTATGCCAAGGCATCTCAGAGATGTTATAAGAGCTGGTTTGATGGGGAATGTAGGGCTGCAAATATGGCATTGACCCGGCTTAAAAAACAGTGGGTTAAGTCACGCCTCTCTCCTTTATTCCCCGAATTTCAATTAAGGAGATTACAGTACCGCAGACTGCTAAGGTCAAAGCAATGTGATTAATATGGAAAAAAATGGACTATGCTGATGACTAAGGCACGTTTGGGGGATCATAAGAGCTTCTGGTGCCTGTTGAACCAGATGATATCACCAAGGGGTAAACAGGTTGTTACTCCTGTCTCAGAGAGTGCTTGGAAGTTATTTTTTGAGGCTTTATATGCAGCTAAATCTCTACCAATGGAAGATCTGTACAAGGGAGATCTGGACTTAAGTAACTCCTCAACTCTGGTGATTAGTATTTGTGAAACAGATATTGTTAAGGGAATAAGGGCACTTAAGACTGGTAAATCCCCTGGTCCAGACTATATCACTGCAGATGTTTTGTTGGCTGGCCCACAGTGATTAGCTCCGATTCTCACTAAACTCTATGCCAAGATAGTACAAGGTACTGAGATCCCCCCAGTCTGGAGAGAGATTTGGATTGTCCCCATTTACAAAAAGGGCGAGCGACCGGCCCCTGGCAGCTACAGACCAATTAGTCTTTTGTCAGTGGTCAGTAAGCTGTTTGCATCTATTCTAGTTAAGTATATCCAATACTGGACTGATGAAGGCAAGATTATACCGGATGAGCAATATGGGTTTAGATCTTGCAGATCCACCTTCGCATGTGGTTGATAAGTATACTAGAATTAGGAAGGGGAAGATCTTTTTGGCCTTCATGGATTTTACAAAGGCCTTTGACACAGTCCAAAGGGAAAGACTATGGGCCAAGCTAAAATCCTTGGGATTTTAGCCCAAAATGAGCAACTTTTGGCCCTCTTAATCCAGTTACATTCAAATAATAGTGCAAGGATAAAATGTGGTATGGGACAATTTAGCAAGGCCCGAATTCCAATTGAAAGAGGAGTGCATCAGGGGTGCATCCTTGCCCCCTACTGCTTTAATTTATATGTCTCAGATCTGGTAAAATTCATTAAGGAGAGGGGTTGTTATCCCCCTAAGATAGACTCATATGAACTGTATGCTTTACAGTACGCGGATGATCGCATCCTCTTCTCCCAGACAGAGAGGGGGCTTAGGGCCTCGATTGTGGCCCTTATGGACTACTGTGTATTAAACGGTCTTGAAATAAATTGTTCTAAATCTAAAATTATGGTAGGGGGGAAGGTTGGCAAAAGTAGGTGCTGGAAAATTAGGGATGCTGAATTTGAGGAGGTGAAGTCATTCTCATACCTAGGTGTTGTATTTACAGTCAGAGGTACATGGTTGCAACACATTAAGCAAAGGGCCAATAAGGCCAGGAACACTACTAGAAGTCTCCTCAAGGCATTTAATGTTTCTAAAGGAACTACTATACCAATGATCAAGCAGGTTTTTTGTACTAAGGTGCATTCAATGTTGACTTATGGCTTGGAATTAGTACCCCACCCGGACCTCATCCATTTGGAAAGAACCCAAAACTTTTTCTTGCGAAAGGTTTTACAAGTGGATAAGAGTGACCCAGGGGCAGTGGTACGTGCTGAAATGAATCTGTATTCTATGGAGCATAATGTCAGAATGACACTCATAAGGTTCTGGCTGCGGTTGATGAGCCATGAACAACAGACATTGCATACCTTATGTCTTTTGGAAGAACTCATGTATGAAGGCCCTATATCGTATCCCTGGATTAGTCACCTTGCCTCGATCCTGAAGGAACTGGGACTTTCTTTTGTTTATTTTCAAGGGTGGCCGCTGAGCAGAGTAAAGAGGGAAATTGAGCATAGATCAATAGACTTGGCGATTCAAAAAGACCGCTCGGTGGTGTCAGGGTGGAAGGTTGCCCCAAAATTAGGAATGGGTACAACGGGTTTTCTCCTTGAACCTTATCTTGCTCTCATTAGTAATAACAGGTTAAGACGTTATTACATTCTTATGTGCTTTCAGATGCTGGAGACTGCAGTAACAGAAGGCACGAGGCAAGGACTTCCCTACTGCCAGCACCTAAGTCTTTGCCAGTCCCAGGTGATAGAAAGAGCTGAACACTTTTTGTTGAACTGTCCTCTCTATGGCTGCCTTAGAGCAACGTGGATAGCCCCGCTCATAAAGAAAGCCCAAAATAATTTTATAGATCCTTATGTCTTTCAAATTTGACTCAGTGGGACAATCTGTTAGCATTTGCGACGTTTTGCCTTCTTGCCCAGAAGAGTCGCGCTAATGGTGGCAATAGTATGAGTAAGAACACAGATCTGGATTAGCACATTCATAGCTCTTTAATTTTGTACGCTAGAAGGGAAGTCTCCCGTGTTAATATATTGTGTCTCCTATTGTGGTTTAAGAATATATAATTATAATTGTTTTATTTTATTTTATTTTGTACTTATGAAACTGTATTCAGATTGCATTTATGTTGTGAAAATTTGTCATTTTGTAAATTTGTTGTGGAGAATTGGGATTTAGTGGGCTAAGGCGAAAGCCAGGCCGTCAAAAAAAACCTCAGACTCACAGAAGGTTCAGGATGCAGCTGCAAACATTTTATTTAATGAATTAATTTATTTATATTTATTAGCCACCCCCCTCATGCCTACGGCATCTCGGGGTGGCTTAAAAGAACCAAAAATCCATAACAATAAAATTCAATAAAAATACTAAAATCACAACCGCATTTTAAAAATATCTTTAAAACCCCAGATTTACCCCCAACTACCCCACCTTCCTACCCTCCTCTCCGAAGGCCTGGGCGAACAGCCAGGTCTTGCATGCTAAGTGAAAAGCCAGCAGACCTGGAGCCAGGCGGCCTTCCTCCGGGCTGGAGTTCCAAAGTCACAGCCCGGCCACCGAGAATGCCCGTTCCATTGTGGCCCCCCATTTTACCTGGGGGAATCTAGCGCGTTGCAGTAGTCTAGCCTCAAGGTGATGAAGGAGTGGGTGAGGGTGGCCAGATCGGGCCCAGAAATATACAGACATAGCCTCTGCACTACATACAACTGGCAAAAGGTGGCTTGAGCTACCGCCTCCACCTGTTGATCCAGATGGAGGTCTAAGTCCAGAATCACTCCCAGACTCCGAACCTGCTGGGCTTCAGGAGGGCGGACCCCCTCTACAAGGGGAGCCAGCACCTCCCTCGCTCTGTCCACTACCATCACCTCCGTCTTGTCAGGATTGAGCTTCATTCTGTTCTGCCACATCTAATCTGCCACAGCCTCCAAACACTGGGAAAGTAACTAGACAAAAGGAGAGGTAAATCTGAGTATCATCAGCATATTGGTGACATCACACCCCGAACCCTGTTACGATCTCCCCCAATAGCTGCATATATACATTAAACCATAATGGACACAAGATCGAACACTGCTGAATGCCATGGGTCAGGGCCCGGGGGCTTGATGTTTCAGTCCCCAGCACCACCCGCTGGCTTCTCCTCAAGAGGAATGAGCAAAAACATCCTAGGACAGTCCCATCCAGACCCCCCAGGTTTCGCAGCCATCTCAACAGCAGCCCATGGTCCACTGTGTCAAAAGCAGCCGAGAGATCTAGCAGGATCAGAAATGTTGAACATCCTGTGTCCATCTCCCGGCAGAGGTCATCCACCAAGCCCACCAACACCGTCTCAGTACTATAGCCAGGATGGAACCGAGACTGAAAAGGGTCAAGGAAACCAATGTTATCCAGATCCACCTGGAGCTGTATCACCACCGCCCGTTCAATAATCTTCCCTAAAAAGGGAAGATTAGAGACAGGTGGGTAGCTGGTGAGTGAGCCCACATCCAAAGATGGCTTGTTCAGCAGGGGGCGCACCACAACCTCCTTGAGACTGGGTGATATTTTCCCCTGCTGAAAGGACGCATTGACTACCCTCGCCAGCACCATCCCCAAAGTCTCCCTGGAGGTTTTCACCAAGCAAGATGGGCAGGGATCTAATTCGCAGCTGATGGCTCTGACAGACCCCAGGACATCCACCACATCAGCTGGCATCACTTCCTGAAACTCATCCCAAGAAGTTAAACCAGACGGTGCCTCCATAACCTCGCGCTCCTCACCTACTGCCTCCAACCAGGTGTCAAAATTACTCTGGATCTGAGCAATCTTGTCCCTAAAGTAGATGGCAAACTCCAAACAGCGGGCCTGGGACAAGTCCCCGTCCAGATGGAGGGAGGCCGGACTGACAAGCCCCCGCACCACCCGGAACATCTCCGCTGGACGCGACTTGGCAGATGCTATGAGGGCAGGAAAGAATATTTACTTTGCTGTCCTCACAGCCTCAACATAGGATCACAAATGGGCCTCAATATAGGACCACAAATGGGCCATATGCAGGAGAAATGTGTGTGTAAAAACACCCATTGTGCAGAAGTCCTTATGTAAATGCTATGCTGAGAGAATAACGCTTCCCCCCGACAATGCATATGCAGGGAAGGGGGCTTGCAGTGCGGGGGTATACACCCAATATCCAATTGCTTTAAGCAAAATGGAATTAACAAAAAGGCAGGCACCAGTTTAATCCCAGTGAGCAGAAAGGAGGTGTTGATGTTGATGCTTCCTCAGCAAGCTCTGAAATGAGCTCCAACTCTGGTCAGATGTGATGTTTTAGCAGAAATGTTGTTTGAGTATCTCGATAAGAAAACCACTAGGAATGTTGTTGATTGTTTTTCTTGGGGATTTAAAATACTGTTGGGGCGGGGTGGTGGTGAGAGAGCATAAGATGGCCCCCTAATTTAAAGTTGGTTGTTGGTTTAGAAAGGGTGGTAGAAGCTAAAATTTGGAAGGAGGTTGCAGAGAGCAGAGTGGAGGGTTCCTTTGATACACTTACAATGGAGAACTTGAGGGTGTATCCTTTGGGAGTGGTTCCAAAGAAGGCCCCTGGAGAGTACTAATTGATACATCACTTGTCCTATCCTTGAGGTGCATCAGTAAATGATGCCATTAAAGCTGACCTTTGCTTGATACATTATGCTTCCTTTGACAGGGCTGTCAAAATGGTGTGATCTTGTGGGAAGGGTGCCAGGATGGCAAAGAAAGTGACATAAAGTTGGTGTTTCACCTTCTCCCAGTCCACCCATTTTGATCAGTTTCTCAGTCCATGCAATTTTGATCTGTTAGGTTTTGCTTTCAAGGGAAGTTTTATTTTGATAAGGTCAATGGGTTGTTCCATTTCGTGTGCTGCCTTTGAGAAATTTAGCTCCGCCCTTGAGTGGTTGGTCAGAACATGTAGTGGGAGGAGCCATGTCACTCAATCTATATTACCTGTTTTTCCAACCCTTAGGGATGGGTGAACAGAACGTCATTCAGATGTTCGGTCGTTCGGTTCGAAACCCGAATTTGGGTTCGGCTGTACGGTTCAACGGAGTTCAGTTCATTTGAACTCAGCCACACATTCAAAAAAGTGCTATCGGTACCGAAACCAAAAAAATTTCAGTATCGGTATTTTTAGACCTGAAACCACCCCTGGTGCCAGGAAGTCTGGTCCTCAGCTGCCTCCCCCTTCCAGTCACATTTTCCCCACCCAGTCACTTTTTCCTGCGCCTGGACTCATCCAAACTCCTCTGAACTTTTCCGAACTGTTTGGAAGTTCAAGCGTTCGGTTCAGAAGTTCGGTTCGGTCATCCAAACAGGCCGAGTTTGGGCCGATCTCCGAACTTCTGAATTGCATTCGCCCATCCCTACCAACCCCCAACAGTAAGAGGTTATGTCACCAAAATTACTTGACTAATAACCATCAATGCACCTATCCTCCAAGAATGTTTCCAATCCCTTTTTAAAACTAACTACACTACTGGCCTAAAGCTGGCTAATGGACTGATATCAATCTGAACTTCATGAGCTGTAGGCACAGGACATGTTGGGGTAAGGGTTATGAAGCTATAGATACTTCTTCTCTTTGAAGTTACAGATACTGTTGCTGGGTTATCCTTCCTCCCAATGTTTTTGACTGAGACTGCAAAATCAGTTTAATAAAGAGTTCGGGTCATTTTAACCCAACTATTGTGTCTGTACCTTATTTTGTGTGTGTGTGACAATGCACGCTTTGACGTACAGTGGTGTGATGAAATTACAGTCCCAATATTAAAGAAAACTACAATGCATGTGGAGAAAATTAATATACAATTTGGCTGGGCTCCCAAGTGGAAGATGGTTATTCTTGTTTTTAATATTCTATCCTTGGAATTCTAGAATTCCTGTTGCATGTAAGCTGATCCCCGCCCACTCGCATCAAAACAGAGAATCATTGTGTGAACAATGACTCTAACAATACGTGCTAGATTATCAGTCTGTGCAACAACATTTTATGCTATCATCTGGTAGGCATCCACTGTTGCATATGTGCATGCTGTATTAATCATTCCGTTACCATGAATAAATCAAATGTCACCTTAATAAAGTGCTAGCATAATTTTTAATACTGGGGCTCTGGATATCTATTTTCCCTATTTTCATTAGTTGGCACTTTCAATTCTGCAGTGTATTTATATAAAAAAGTAGAATGTAGCTAACAATTAATATCCTTCACCATAAGATTTGCTTTAATGTGGTGTTTGTTTTCTTAGCTCTCCCCTCTCCTGTCTTTCTCCTCCCCAGTGAAATACTGAATTGTAAATGGCCATCTGTCTAAAGTGTGTGTGTTGAAGATAGAGTTGATTTGTTTACAACACACATATTGGCAAGCTTTCTTAGATCTCACCTACGGTCTCAAGAAAACTGGGAGCTGTTTCATAGTTCACAGCCATAAAGTGAAAATACTTTACATTGTTTTATGTTGTCTGCACAGGGTATATAAAATATTTAGGCTCTACAGTGGGACTCAAAGAGACAGTTTTGTCACATCAATTTTGGAACTTTCTGTTGCACATGGCCAAGGCAAATTGTCAACATTTTCTCCTTCCCTCTCAAATCCTGGTGAAGTGCTATCTCCACTAAGGCACTTAATCAAATCCTTACCTGAAAGCTACATTGAATAGGGGTCTGTATTGTGATTTTCATTATCATTATTGCAATAGCAAAAAGAATAATCGAGAATAACGACAACGATAACGAAAATGACAATGTCGTTATTGTTGTTATTAAAGATGTTGTGGCAGTTGGGTTTTGGAGGGAAAATGTGGAGAGGGGAGGAGGGAGCAGACATCTCAGAGCCCTAAACAGGTTGAACTCTTGAACTGTGCCTGTGTTGGGAGGGACAAGCAGCTCAGGAGTATCTGACGGATGTTTCACTGGACAATAAGCAGCGCAGGCAGGTCCCAGCAGTCTCATGACACTCTGTGATTGCTCAATGCCTGCTGCCTCCCACAAGCAATCAGGGGGGCTCTGGGGGACGGTACTGTAACTCTTTAATAATGGGAGGGCTATGTTTTTCCTTTATGTTCTGTGAGAGCTCCCTGCTTATCTGGTTGCGTTTTACAGAACTGGTGCTTGCACACAAAAATTCCTCCCTAGGCCTCATTATATTACCACCAATACCTTTCCTTCCTCATATACCCTACATTTTACCTTCTCCCTTTCCCTGCCCTTCTCCCCACTGTAAATTATATATAAAAAGGCAGTGTGTGTGTATGTATGTATAGGTATGTGTGTATATATTATATATACACATAATATTATATATTATATTTAATATTATATATTTAATAAACATTTAGATTAGAATAGTTATATAGATAATTAGATAATAGTTTTCCTTTTCCCTTCCTCTGTTCCTTAGATTTAGATAGATATTAGTTGTGTACACATATAGAGACCGATTAGATAGATATAGAGAGATTAGATAGTATATAGGTATTTAGGCTAGCCTGTTTTTTATATATATGTTAGGATTATAGGATAGTTTAGGTATAGGTTAGGTTTTATATTATAGTATATAGAATATATACAATGAGAAAGGGAAGGACTTCAGCTTCTGGGGCAGGTGGCCCTGGTAGAGGCCGTGGATGTGCGTGTGGGGCAGTTGGCAAGCCTGTTACCACTTCTGCCACTGGTGGCAGACCACTGCCCAAGCTGAAGAGACCTGATTTTTTCAACTCAAGGTGGCACGTCTTTTCAGGAGATGGCTAACGGAGGAAGCCCCATTCGCCAGGGAGTTCATGGTAACTGATAATGCTGTGAACATGAAGAAGGCAGTGCTGGAAGATGGGTTCAAGCACATCCCCTAAATTGCCCACACCCTTCACCTGGTGGTGAGGAATGTCCTGGGCCTGAGGAGAAGGCAGAAGAGTGCAGCAGCAGCAGTCCCCTTACCCTGTTAATCAAGAAGGACAGGAAGATTACAGGGTACGTTAACAAGAGCATGAAGGATGGTCACCTCTTGAGGGAGAAACAGGTGCAGCCGGGGGTTCAGGAGCACTGCCTTGTGCAGGATGTCAGCAATAGTTGGAACTCCACCTATAGCCTGATGGATTGTCTGGTGGAGCAGATGCGGGTTCTGCATGAGGTAGCCTCAGAGGAGGAGATTGGAGGAGTGGAGGAGAAGCAAGAGGAGGGGCGGGAGTAGTGGACAATGATGGCCCAGGCTGTGTATGTCCTTAAGCCCTTTAAGGACGTGACTGAGAGACTGAGTGCGGCAATGGTCACCCTAAGGCAGGTAACCCCCCCTTGTCTGAAGCCTCATCAGGAGGATGGAATACTTCCTGATGGACCAAGACAGGGAGGCAGAGAAGCTGCAGTTTGTATGAGAGGTGGTGGCCCTGGTAGAAAAGTTGAAGGAGGGGCTGATCAGGCAGTTTGACCCTAAATCCATAAGGAGGTATATGCACTCTCCACCATGCTGGACTCCAGGATGAAGGTGAGTGTGGCAGCTTGCACGGCAGACATCACTCTGAGGAAGCATGCTCTGGTGGAGAGGGTGCAGGCAGTTAAGAGGGTTAAACAGTGGCGGCAGCAGCAGGGCTGTCAGGAAGGGCAAAGCAGCAGCAGGAGGGTGGCAATCACCCCCAAAAGGAGCAGCAGCAGCATTAACAGTTCCTTGGCCATCACCAGCACTGAGTGGACCACCCCAAGGTAGCCAGCATTGGTAAATGCAATTGGGGAGGAGGTTGGCAGCAGCAGTAGGTAGGGATGGGCAAACAGATCGCGGTTCCGGTTCGGCCGTTCGGTTCGGCTGCGTTCGGTTCGTTCGTTCGGTTCGACTGCGTTCGGTTCGTACGTTTGGTTCGGCAGTTCGGTTAGTTCGCCGGGTTCGGGTTCGGCTGTTCAGTTTGGCCGTTCAGTTCGACAGTTCAGGATATGTTATGGGTGTTTTTTTTGTTTTTTATATGTTTTTTTGTTTTTTTATTGGGTTTTATATGGTTTTCTTTTGTTTTTTATTTGGTTTTTTGGTTTTTCGGTTCGACTGCGTTCGGTTCGTACGTTTGGTTCGGCAGTTC
>QEPC01009674.1:1507738-1530994 GCA_003113815.1 Sphenodon punctatus
CAATCACATCCTGCAGCACTGAGACAGAGGACATAAGAGAATCTCTATTGACTCTTTCCTAAACAGATGCTTCTGACTTCCCAGAAACAAGTGGGGGAGATATGTTGGGATGGGACCAGCACAGAATGAGGATATTTGGTTGACATTTCTGTTGGCCAATTCGCATCACAAACCAATCTTATAACACAGTGACATAAGAGAATCCCAGACATAAGCCCCTTCTCTACACATGCTGTACAGGCATATAAAATTGGGACCCTTTATAAAATCTTTCTGATATTTTGTAGAGATAATCATGAAAGTGTAATATATAGCTCTTCCAAATTTCATGTACACTGGTTGGACTACAAATATGTTATAATCAGACATACATGTATATGTTAATTGCTTATACCACCAAGACCCTTCTTTCAATCCTTCTGAAATTTTTAAAAGATAGTAAATATGGGAAGTGGTATAAACTGAGCAAGTTTCACCTACATTAGATGTGAGGCAAAGAAGTTATAGCTAAGAATGTATATGTAGAATATTGCAAAATACAATAATTCAACTGCTTCTAAAATCGGATTCCTTTATCCACTCATTTCGACATTTGGTACACTTAATTCTTTCTATTGGAGGTATAGGCACTCCAATTATCAGCCACATAGCATAAAAAACAAAAACGTTACAGTCGATAATGGGTTTTCCATTGAAACTAATGGAAATTCATTTCTGAACTCACCGAACGCATCTGAACTAACGTTCGAATTCGAGTTCAGTTTGCACGTTAAGTTTGGTGGACCAAACTATTCGAGTTCGGTTTGAACTCCGAACTTCCGAACCGCGTTTGCCCATCCCTACTAGTCAAACCCACTAGCTTCATTCTTCTTAATAGCTTGCGATGGCGTTCTCCTGCTAGCGGCTTCATGAACACATCCACTGTCATATCCTCTGCTGATAATGCAGACCTATGAGTCCTTGTTTCTGTTAGTATTTCAGGAAATGGTATTTTACATCAATGTGCTTGGTTCTGGGGTTGATTCTTTCTGTTTGTACCAGCACTGTACATCATTGGTTGTCTTCCAGGATTGGTGTGGGTCTGTCCAATTTTTGCCACAGATCATTCAGAAGCTGTTGCAACCAGATAACTTCTTGGCTGGTGTCTACTGCTGCCACGTACTCTGCCTCCATTGAGGAAAAGGCTTGTTTCCTACTGCACCAGCTGATGGGTCCCACATCAAGCAAAAATAGGTACTCACTGGTAGATTTTTGGTCTGAATGGTCTCCAGCCCAAGCTGCATCCATGTACCCTATCAGATCTGATACAGAAGTTGCTGGGAGCTCTAGCATGAGGTGCACAGTTCCTTTCAGGTACCGTAAGACCCTCTTCACTGTGTTCCAATCCCTTTGGGTTGGGGCTAAGACTTGTCTACACAGTATACCTATTGCCACCACAATGTCAGGCCTTGTGATTGTGGCAATGTACAAGAGCTTTCCTATCGCCTTTCTGTATTGCTTATTGTCTGGCAGCAATAGCTTGATTCTTTTATCTCCTTTGGGTAGCTGGTTTCCATAGGGGTATTTGCTGCCTTTGCACCCCCTGTCACGAGTTGGAGGGTCCACACCCCCACTTTTCTGGGTTTGAGTGACTCAGTTTCCCTCGCGCACAGCCCACTTGAATTAGTTTCTCTCTCTGGCTAATTCAAGTCTGCTGCAGGGAAAATTCCTTTGTCACTCAAGGGCCCAATCCTTCCCGATTACAGACTCTTTACTCTCTGGGTTCGCAAGAGCTTGAGGGCTCTTGTTGCTCACTTGTGTTCCAGTGTTAGACACAGACACTTCTTCATAAAGATAAGAAGTAAATTTATTGATTATATACGCAAGATAGTTGATATAGAGTGGTTACTAGAAATCAAAGGTAAATACAACGCATTCCTGATCTATACTGTTTGCGTTCCTAAATAAGCATCTTACCCTACAAAAGTCCATAAGTTTCTCTCAGTCCTTTGGTGTAAGCGACTGGGTCTCCAGACTTAGTTGGCAGAAAGCAAATTCATGTTTCTCTTAGTTCATGGTCTCCAGTCTGACTTGCTGACAGGCTTTCATATGCAGATGTAAATGTTTGAGGTGGCTCTCTGCAAGCGATAATGAAGCTGGCTTAAGTACCCTTCCTCCTTCTTTGTCTTGGGTTTTCCGCCTAGGGGAAAATGGAAATGTGTGACCTGTCACGTAGGCAACCCAGGAAAACATGAAGGTTGTTTTGCATCTCCGCAGGTCTGTCTGGCTAGGGTTCTCAAATACACATTCTTTGTATCTCTTTGCATTTCCTGTAGCTTGGTCACGTGTCACAGCCCTAATTTGAGTTTTACAGTTCTCAATTGTAACATTACATACATGTGGAACCTTTTGCATTACATATTTACCAGACTCATAGTCTACATGTAGGACCATGTTACACGTGTGTGACCCTATGTTCCTCCATGACACCCCCTATGCCAAAACTTTCTATCATCTCTTCTATTGCCTGTCTTTGGTTGAGAAGATAGCTTCCGTCATCTTCTCTTTCAATTTTTATTCCAAGGTAGTGTGTTATGTTACCCAAGTCCTTAGTTTAAAAGTCCTGATTTAGAGCTCTCATTGTTTCGCACTCGTCCCCTTCTTACTCAAAGTATACGATAAGGTCATCATAATTAATACAATTAATACAATTACAATACAATTAATTACAATACAATATAATTAATACAAAGATCCACCTGCCCCTTAGTCTCTTTGTGTATAAGCAGGAATCTGCTTTGCTCCTGGTAAAATTTTCCCTCATGAGCACCTTGTTTATTTTAGTGTTCCATGCTCTGGCGGACGTCTTAAGCCCATATGTGCTTTTGTGCAGTTTGCATACAAGATCTGGCCTTTCAATGTCTGCAAACCCTGGTGGTTGGTCCATGTAAATATCTTCCTTCAACTCAACATTTAGGAACATTGTTTTCACATCCATATGCTTGATCTGCATTCCTCTTCCGGCAGCTATACTTAACAATGTTCTGATTGTACTGTGCTTAACTACAGGTGCACATGTTTCATTGTAGTCTTCTCTGTACTTCTGAGAGTATCCTTTTGTGAAAAGTCGGGCTTTGTACCGTTCAATATTTCCCTGCGCATTGTACTTTATTTTAAATGTCCATTTATAACCTATAGTCTTACTTCCTGTGGGCAGTGGAGTAAGTGTCCAGGTCGCGTTGTCCTACATAGACTTTACTTCTTCTTCAGCCACTCTTACCCATTTTTCTGCTTCCCCTTTTGACATCTGAGAGATGTCCTCCCAGGATACTGGCTCTGACAATTTACTGGTGCTGACTTTGTAGGACAGATGAATTGGGGGGATGCCTTTGTTAGATCTCGTTGACAGCCTTGGCTCTGCATCAGCTGCTGACTGTGTCTGTTCTTGCACTTCTGTTACCTTTGTGCTGATTTTGACCATTTGTTCAGAGGATTGCTCCCTTTCAGTGGTTTTGTCTGTGGTTGATTGTTCTCCTTCGCCTGGACCTTGGAGAGTCATCACACTGTCACTTGAGTTTTCCACAAACGTCACACTGTTACTAATGGTTATTCTATCTGTGCTTGAATCTGGGATCCTGTAGCCTTTGAAATGTTCACTGTATCCTACAAAGATGCCTTCCACTGCTCTGTTTTGCAGCTTGGTATGTTTCTCCTCTGAGATATAACTTTACGTTTTACTTCCAAATACTCTGATGTGGCCCAAACTAGGTTTTTGACCATGCCACAGTTCATATGGAGTTTTCCTCACTGTTCAAGAGTAAAGCCGATATTTGTAGGTAGGTAGCAGTAACTGCTGCTTCACCCCAGTATCTTTCTGGTAGTCCAGAGTCTGTTAATATGCATTTAACCATTTCAGTTAGCATTCTGTTTTTCCTTTCGGCTGTTCCATTCTGCTCGGGTGTATATGGCACTGTCTTTTGGTGCTCAATTCCATGGAGTCTCAGGAAATCCTCTACTTCCTTTCCTGTGAACTCACTCCCATTGTCAGTCTGCAGTGTCTTTGGTCTATGCTGGAACTTGATACTCGTCATGATCACATAGTCCTGAAGTTTGTCGAATACTTCATCTTTACTCTTCATGACGTACGTGATCTTGTACCTTGAATAGTCGTCAATGAAAGTTACCATATACCAGTTGCATCCTGGTGTGGGAACCTTCATTGGCCTGCAGACGTCACTGTGTACAAGTTCTAGTAGTTTTTTGGCTCTAATCTGACTCTTCTTAGGAAGTGTAGCCCTCGTGGCTTTGGCTTTGATGCAACAGCCACATTTCATGATCACAGAACACGTTGATACCTTAAGGTCTTTGGTCAACTGCTGTCTGTGCATTTCCTTCATGCTGTCTTGCTGTCTATGTCCCATGCACCTATGCCACAGGTGGATGCAGTCATCGTGGGTTTGTGTGCAGTGAGCTTCACCTGTTCTTTTGCTGTTCTCAGATGGTACTGGTGCTCATCTACAGTGGCTCTGGCCAGTACTTTTGTCCCACTTTGAATTGTGTATTCATCTCCCTGAAAATGGATGGTGAGTCCCCTCGCTGCTAGGCACCTCATGGACAGGAGTCCCCCTTCTAAGTTGGGCACATAGAGCACATCTTTCATGGGTATGGTCAGTGTGCCTCCCTGTGACTGGTTGAAGTACAGGAATCCTTGTCAAATTCCTTCTGCATTGATGCTTCTCCCATCTGCAAGGTAGATCCTTTCTTTACTGCTCAGATCCAACCCAGTGAAGAATCTTTTATCGCTAATCATGTGGCTTGTTGCCCCGGAGTCTACACACCAATTTTGGGATGAGCTGTCTTGCGTTGCTCTGAAGCACCCACTCCATTGTTGAGCAAAAGTGTTGCTGTTTGTGACTTTAGCCCTCTGCTTAGGTGTTTTTGGAGACAGTTTCTGCTGTTCTGCTTTCCATATATATCAGTCTTTCTTTAAATGTCCCTCCTTTTTGCATCTGAAGCATACCCTGGTTTCCCTCTTAGGAGCTTTGTCTGAGGTTTTCAGTGCAGTCTCATTACCCTGCTTTAGATCATTCTGCAGGTTCACCTTTCTGGGTTGGGATTCATCCAAAAGTCTAACTTTAACAAATTTCAGCTTCAGTTCAGGCTCTGGCCTTGTCTCCAGGGCAATGATGAGGGCACTGTAAGATTCAGACAGGCTACAGAGGATTAGGGCTACCACATGGCTGTCCTTTTTATCTTCTCCAATGCCACACAGCTGTGCCACTACTTCCAACATGGCATTTATATGCTCCTGCATTTCACTTTCTTTGCCAAGCCCCATTTGTATAGTTTCCTCAGTAGAAACAGTTTGCTATTCAGGCTAGTTCTCTCATGCAAGTTTTGCAATGCAATCCACATGCTTCTTGCTGTGATCTCACTTCTTATATGGATTAGATGGTCATCTTCTACCAATAAACTTATTGTCGCCTTTGCTAACCTGTCCTTTTTATCCAATTCATCATGATTTGCTGCTGATCTGTTCGTGGTAATCACATCCCATAGATCATCTTTAGACAGCAGCATTTCCACTTTAAACTTCCACAATTGGTAGTTTACATTGTTCAGCTTTCCTACTGAAAGTCTGAGCTACTTGCCATACTTGCTTCCCTCCCTTTCCCCTTCTGGGATTTAGGCCTTCTTACTCACAGTCAGTAGGCCTCTCTGTCTGTGGAGTTTCTTTCACATTCTGAACTCCTTTTGGGCTGCTTCTAGTCTTCAAAATTGCCTTGAAGATGTCCTGGGCCCATAACCTATTGTAGAGTTTGCTTTCTGTTCAATAACACACAGCAGAAATTTCTTCAAAACAGAACTTTACTAAGAGCTCAGACGACATGCTTCCATACTGTACAGAGTCCATGGGACAAGATGGAGGACAGAGAGCACACAAGGAGGGGGAAAAAACTGTTTCATCCCCTGACCCACGCCCTACTGGAAAAGCCCCATATTAAGTTTGCAGGGCTTGCAATGGGCTTTTATTTGTTTTTGTTGCACAATCCAACAATACCATCATCAACTTCTTGAGCTCCTCTAGTATAAAAGGCACCCTCTGCTGCCCGCTGCCAGAGGAACCCCCTCCCTCTGGTACCCCCATAAAGAAACATGCCCTGGATGCTCCACTTGCAGTGCTGTCTGAAAACAGATATAAGCTACCATTCCAGCTCCAAGAACCATCACCTGGGTTCTGGGGCTGTCATTCCACTGCATCCAGACGCAGCCTTTCCACTCCCAGGAACCACAATCAACTTCTCAGGCTCCTCTAGTATAAAAGACATCTGCTTGCTGCCAGAGAGCTAGCCAGTCTCTCTCTCTGGCACCCACACACAGAAACTAGCCCTGGCCCCTGGCTGCTCCACCTAGGGCACTGTCTGAAAGTTGTTCCCAGTGATACCACAGTCCTGCTCCTGCTGCAGCTGCTTGTGCGAAGGTCGCACCCACCGGCCTGCTGCTCCGATGCTGCCCACTTCTGCCTGATGCCAGAGAGCCCCCCCTCTCTCTGGCACCCCCTCACAGAAGCATGCCCCGCTGCTGCCACCATCACTGCTACTCCTGCAAACCTGACATGTGTCATGGTGAGAATGATCAGAGCCAGCATGAAGAACCTTGTTTATGAGGAAGCAACCTGCTGCTCACACCCAACTGCCTACCATAGCATGCCTGATGGCCTTGAGCTCCTCTCTAGGATAAAAATCAGCAGATAATAAATGCAGAAACCTGCCCACCCACCAGCCTCCTCTGATGCCACCCGCTGATGCCTGCTGATGCTGCTACTGAAAGAGACCCTCTATCTCTGGCACACCATAAAATAACACACATGCAAATCCTGCTCTTCCTGGGTTGCTGTCTACAAGTTGAGACCCTGGAATGTCTCTTCAGATGTCACCCACCACCGCCTGCTGCCTGCTGCCAGAGTCTCTCTCTCTCTCTCTCTCTCTCTCTCTCTCTCTCTCTCTGGTGCACCCACACAGAAACAAGTCAAAATCGGCTGGTAAAATACAACAAAAATGTTTACTAAACAAACAATTCTAACTATGAAAACATAAAATAATATAACAAACTATGGTCAAAATTGAGTCCTTTTCTGCATCCACCCCAGGAACATGGGGAGGAGATTTGGAGGACCATCTGCCACATACAAGAGGTGGGATGTCGGGGGCCTCTTCCCCATACCTCCTTTCCACCTCAAGGGCCCCCTCCATCATGCCCTTCCACCCCACCATTGCCTTTCAGAAGGACTTCAAGGACTCCTTTTCAGTTGATACATATTTGGCAACTGCCCATGCTTGTTTCTCCTTTTCTTCTACTGCCCGGTGGTAGGCAATGATGGAGTTCTCTGTCTTCCTCAAGACAGTGGAGAATTCCTCCCCCATGTGCTGCCTCTGTGCCCTGAGGGAGTGGCACAAGTCCCTCAATTGAGGGGACTCTGCCTCCTTTGCTTGCTCTGCTGCCTCAGGGTTTGTGGACTCAGCAGAATCAACAGGAGACCTGGAGGGGGAAGGACACCGATGGTGCCTCCCTCGCCATCTGTTGCTGGTGGTGGCACCAGCAGAGGCCCGCCATTTCCTGACCTTTATTACCGGGCCACACAGTGAAGGCCCCTTATGTCGGAATCAGTCCCGATGTGGTCCCCTGGCCCCTTCTTTTTATCTCTTTGTCACAGATCTAAAAAATGTAAGAAGATTGGAACCTAAGAAGTGCCATACTGGGTCAGTCCAATGGTCTATCAAGCCCTGCCAGCATCCTGTCTTCTCTCACTCTTCAAAAGTGACTGTCCAGTGGCCAAGCAATCTCTGCCAATCCATTCCCTGTTGTTCCTCCTGCCTGGCTTACACTGCGTTGAGCATAGTCTCCTTTGGTGGGATAGAAATGCTCCCAAACAGCAGACCCTTTTTGCCCTGATCTTCTTTGGCCTGTCTTCTTGGCTGCCACCATCTGGTAATGATTCACCCTCTCTGAAGCAAGAACACATAGCACCTACATAATATTATGCAATCATGTGATGCCTCCCCTCCAGTCCTTCCTCCCAGCCAAATACCCCTTTCTCCCAGTCCAATTGAATGGGTGCACCTTGCTGGATGGTCCAGCCTTCTCAACCTCCTCCACCTTCTTCTTCATCTGCGCCTTCCTGCCTGCTATCACACAGCACAACACACACAGCACACACAAGATACACACAAGACAAACACACTAGCCACACACAGCCAGTCAACCACACACCACACCAGACACAGCACAGCCTATCAAACATCACACAACACAACACACACAAGCCCCTACATGTTTGCCAGTAGCCACACACAGCCAGTCAAGTATCGTTATCGATATCCTGAGATCTTTTGGTGTCATTAATGGTATCACGGGAACTTCGTTTGTGCATGGGTTGCGATATCAATAACATTATTGATAACAATACCAATACCAATAACAACAACAATAATGGAAATGACATCATCATTAATGCCAATAACGTCATTTTAAATAATGACCATGATAATGCTAACAAAAAATGACATGGGTTCCTGATACACACCTCTAACATTGAAACAGTAAATTGGAGACTTGTATTGGCACAATCCTCAAGAAAGACTTTGCTAATTCAAATTAGGAAAGCATGGCCTTGGAAATGAGCAGTGAATCAAATAAGCTATTGGCTGTAGAGATAGAAAATCAGCCATTAGGCAAAACTGGTTTAACATGACCCACATAATATCAGACATATGTTGTAATCCTAAAGTTATTTCCTCAAACTAGGGCCTCTAGAGCCAATGGGATGATTTTAGAGCATGTCGTTGCAGGATCACAGCCACAGAGGATGCCTATTTCCACCAAAATCAATGCAAGCTGCAAAATCCATTTTAACGGTAGCAGGAGTTTACCTGAGTTAAAAACTGAAGACTGAGTGGGTTTAAAAAACAACAACAACAACACTGGGATAAACTAAATGCAAAATAATTCATCAGTATTTAAACACAAAAATGTTGTTGAATCCACTCTTTTTTTAAAAAGAAAAATGACAAAAATGCAATGTCACTCTGGGACGAGATAAAACTGTTTTGGAAACATGCCTGCTACCCTTTCACTTGTTGGTTGTAGCTGAGACCCCTCCCCACACCACACACACAGAGAACACCTCTTTCTCCCTCTCTTTCTCTCCCAGTTCCCCCTCTCTTATGGCTCCCCCTCTTTCTCCCAACTTGTTCTTTGAATCTCACTTTTCCTTGCCACCACCATTATCTTGGTCATCCCTCAGCTCAGTGAAAGTGTGGAGGTAGGTGTTTCTTAGTTGGGATCCTTCTTCTGCCCCCTTCTCCAGAGCACCTTATGTGTCCCCAAGGAGAGTCTGAGAATCTAGGTCTCTGGATACTGATTTGCCAGATCAGCACATAGCATGTTTTGATTGCCCTGTTGGACCATTTTGGAACATGCATACCCATGTCCAGTAATGCATACCTGATTGTAGTTTACTGATTAATTGTTTTTGAAAGATCCAACAGCAATAAATCCGTGCTTGGAACACTTTTACAAGGACTGACAACACTAAATAGTAGAGGAATGCGACTCTGGGCGGAATTTCAGTTTCGGTTTTCTTGGATTCAGTTCTTCATGATTTTCTGATCTAATTTGGTTTCAGGGTTTTGTGGGTTTTTTTGGTGGGGGGCGTTGCATTGATTTTCCTCTCATTTTTTTCTCATTGAATTTTCCTATTGAAGTCAATGAGAACTGGAGAAAAATCAATGCAAAAAACCCAAAACACTGAAAATGAAAAATAACAGCAATTTTGATTTACAGTTTTAAAAGTGAAACAGCCATTCTGGGGACATTTTTGTTCTTTCTGAAACCAAAATTCCCTCCCCTGGAATAGTAGAATATTTCTAGACTTTATATTAACCCTGGATACCAGGTGCAGTGAGTAACTTGTATAAAAGAAACATCATAACCAATGATTAAAGAATCTCATCCAGAGAAGGAATTGAATCAGTGAGGAGATTGACCATTCTAATATTCGATGGGGGAGAGCACTGGCTGGGCAAGAAGTAATAAATATGATACTTTAATAAAGAAAATCTAGTCAAAAAAGTAAGACACCAAGCATTGACATCATCTAATTCAACCTCTTGCAAACACAGACCAGAGGGAATTACCCAGAAATTTATGCATTAGGCCCAGATGTCTGGTTGAGCTTCAGCAATTTAGAATGGAAGAAAGGGGGGGGGATGAAAATAACAATATTTTAAACATTTTCCCTGTGTGACATCAACTTGAAATGAATGGGAATGCTTTTTAAAATTCTGATTTGAAGGGTTTGGTCTAGAATATTGTTTTTTGGTGAGCTGTATCATCTCTTGAGCCATACATGCCTTTCTGTTTGCCAAGGTATATAGAAGTGCAGGTTGACTAGAGGGGTTTGGAAAGAGGGAGAAACTGTTGACCCTCCACTGTATCCATCTGTTGTGTCAAATCTCCCTTTATGTTTACCCAGGTAGATTATTGTCCTCCTGCCCCCTCTCATGCAGGATTCCATTTTGTCTAGGGATGGGCAAACGCGGTTCGGAAGTTTGGAGTTCGGACCGAACTCGACCAGTTTGGTCGATCGAACCGAACTTCTGAACTGAACTCGATTTTCGAACTGAACTGAATTTCCGAACTTGGCTCTGTTCACCCATCCCTAAAAGATTCCATTTAGTTCAATGGGGTTTAAATTTCTGAACTTTTTTCGGAAGTTCGGAGTTTGGACTGAACTCAACTGGTTTGGTCAACTGAACGGAACTTCCGAACCGAACCGAATTTCTGAACTGAACCGAACCCAACCAAATTTCCGAATTCAGTTCTGTTTGCCCATCCCTAATTTTGTCTTCCTTGGTATTCAACGTGTATCTGAGGCTGCTGGGTGAGATCATGCATAGATTTGGGGTGTGTTGCCATCTATACATGGACAACATCCAAATCTAATATCTTTTTCATCCGACCCAGGTCTTGCCGTCTCAGTGCTCATCCAGTGCCTGACTGCCATTTGGAGCTGGATGCAGGTGAGCCAACTAAAGTTGAATCCAGACAAGGTTGATGTGTCGTGATGATGACCTTGGGGGTGAGGGCATTGGGACTTCCCTCACAGTCTTCTGTTCCCCTTTGTTTAACAGAAATTTTGCTAATGTTTTCTTTTCAGTGTTCTTATGAGGTGAGGTAAGACATTGTGTGAGGGTGGAAGGATTGGAAATTTGGAGTGTGTGTGTGGAGGGTGGAATTCCAAGAGCCTCTAGTCAGAGGGCAGGTGTACAAGCATGGGAGGTTAAAGGAGGTGGAAACTCCTTTGGGTGACCTCTCTTGGATGAGAGATAAGGGTTGGGAGTATCAGAGATTTAGCATTTGTATCATTAATTGTATTGTGGAGCCAAAGGAATTCGGGGAAATGGGTTATGAGGAGGGATGTGGTTACTTGTGTTTTATTGCAGCATCGTGGAGATAGGGAAGAGGTTTTCAGGTTGGTTGTATTATGGCATGAATGTTATGTATTTGTGTTTGTTTTGATATTTATTTTTTTATTGTAAAACTTATTCCCCGCTCCCTCTAGCCCTAAGGCAGCTCGGGGCAGCTCACATCTTAAAACCAAACATTAAAAACAATACAAAAAGGGTTATAAAACAATCAGTTCATCATTAAAAGAATAAAGGAGGTGAACCCACTGGCAAACTCCCCCCCCCCCTCCAAAGGCCTGGACAAAAAGCCAGGTCTTACAGACCTGACAAAAAGCCAAAAAGCTGGGAGCCAGGCAAGCTTCCTCTGGAAGGGAGTTCCACAGCCACGGTGTGACCACCGAGGATGGCCTCTCCATCATGCCCCCCCCGATTCACCCGTGGGACCTCCACGAAGGTGCTCCTAGTAGATCGCAGAGGTTGCTCCAGGGCCTGGAAGTGAGGTTGTCTCTCAGATAGTTGGGGCTGAGACTGCATAGGGCTTTAAAGGTCAGAACCAGCACCTTCAATCAGGCCCGGAATGCTATAGGCATGCAGTGCAGAGTCCGGAGCACTGGTGTAATGTGCTCCCTACAGCCAGTCCCCATTAGGACATGGGTCACTGCATTCTGCAACAGCTGCAGCTTACGAGTCATCATCAAGGGCAGAACCAAGTATAGCATGTTGCAGTAATCTAGCCTTGAGGTAATAAATGCATGGATGAGGGAAGTCAGGTCAGAGCTTGAGACATATGGATGGAACCTACGCACAAGATGTAATTGGTGAAAGGTTCCCTTTGCCACTGCCTCCACTTGATGATCCAAGCAGTGTCCAGGGTCCAACAGGACCCCCAAGTTCCGTACCTGTGGGGCCAGTGGGGGCGAACCCCCTCCATGAGAGGGACAATCACCTCCACTGTCTGACTCACCAACATCACCTCCGTCTTGTTGGGATTCAGTTTCAGTCTGCTCTGCCTCACCCAATCACTTAATGCTAGAAAACATTGGATAAGCACTGAGACTTCAGGGCCTGGGTTCATTGAAAAAGAGAGGTACAGTTTGGTGTCATCAGCATACTGGTGGCAATGCACACCAAACCGACAGAATTGAACCTTGAGGTACGCCACATGTGAGATCCCAGGGGGCAAGTGTTTCTTGCCCCTCCCACCCACTGGGTCCTCCCTGAGAGGAATGAGTGGAGCCATCCTAAGACAGTCCCGTCCACTCCCCCCACGGTCTGCCGTCATCTCAACAGCAATCCATGGTCCACTGTATCAAACGCTGCCGAGAGATCTAATAGAACCAAGAGTGTGGAATGTCCTAAATCCATTTCTCGGCGGAGGTCATCTACCAAGGCCACCAATGCAGTCTCGGTGCCATATCCTGGACAAAAACTTGATTTAAAAGAGTCCAGGAAACCAATGCTATTCAGATGTCCCTGGAGCTGCTGGGCCACCACCCTTTCAATAACTGTCCCTAGAAAGGGAAGGTTAGAGACAAGCTAGTAGCTAGCAGGTGAACCAATGTTCAATGATGGTTTTTTGATCAGGGGTCGTCTCCTTAAAGCAGTTCAGCACCCTGCCCTCCAAAAGGGAGGCACTGATCACCCCCACCAGCACTGGCCCCAAAATCTCCCTGGAGCCTTTAACTAACCAGGATGGGCATGGGTCTAATTCACAAAAAGTCACCTTAACAGACCCCAGAGCCCCATCAGATATGCTGTTGTAAACTGCCCTGAGCCTTTTTGGAAAGGGCAGGGTATAAATTCAAAACAATAAAACATAGTACAACATACCCAAGTGTTAAAAGTATCTGTTTTGTAGATGGATTTAGTTTCCAGTTTGGGATGAATAGACAATAAAGTATACATAATTCAGAGAGAAAAAAACAACAACTACAGAGAACTAAGTTTGTTACATCAACCAATCAAATGAACAATGAAATTATAGGGTCACGATTGTAGCCCTATAGTTAAGGTGGTAGCAAACTCTCACTGAACAGCACCTATGCTGTTCAATGGGAGTCAGTACAGCAAAAACTTCCGGTTGGTGCCCATTCTAGCTTTCCTCCAGCAACACATGTGTTCTATGATTACAAACAATAAAGGGGAGTCTAGGAGTGGGGTGGGGGTTGAAGGTGGGTGGGGTCCCCTTCCTCACCTGCCTCTGCCTGCTAGAAGTGAAGCAGCAGTAGCAGCAGCAGGACACAACTCCTCCCCAAACAACTCCTCCCCATGTGAGTGATCAGAAGGTTGTTGTCTTGTAAAGAAGGTGCTTTGAGATGGCTCCCAAAGTTCTCACAACTGGGTTGTGAATGCTCACCATATGCAAATAATAGACCAGGTGATGGTCTTGAGCTCCTCTAGTAAAAAAGAACTCTCCCCCTAAGAATGACAGTTCCTTGCAACCCTTTCTAGGAATATAAGAAAATTCCATGCAAGGCTGGAAGGGTGGGTGTTGTGAGAATGTCTGAAGCCCTCTCCAAGAACCTTTTTTACAAGACAGCAACCTTCTGTTCTTCTTCCAGTGGTTCCTCAGACTTTTTTTACACAACTCCTCTGAGTGCTGGGTCCGTGCATGGGCGGGGCATACACATGGCCAGACATGCATCCCCACTCACCCCCCCACTCATCAGCACGAACTCAGCAATCGTCATTTTTCCCGGTGCTCCTTGCATGGGGCTGAGATGGGGGGTGAGTGTGGATGCATGTTAGGTGGGAGCACACATGCACCCCAGTTCACTGCAGGTGCAAGTGCCATGTTGTTCACACAGGGGTCTCCCACCCATGAACACACAGACATCTGCATGTTCATGGGTCGGGGAGGCCCATGTAAAAAGGGCCACATTCTCACAACTGTCTTATACTATCTTAGGTAGGAATTTAGGATGTAAATCAATATTCTATCTTGGAAAATCTGAACATTTGGTTCTGAGATTATTATTGTTGCTATTTGACTAACTCTTCTTAATGAAGTTATTGCTAGCAGGAATATTGTCTTTAAATGCCACACCATAACCAGTTCATCAGCACCCCCATATAATCAATTCATGCTGCCCCAGGGACACAAATGAAATGGTTATGGGTGGGGGGCAGTGTGATTTGATTATTAGCGATGCAGGGGTGCAAATGAACTGGTTATGGTGTGGGGGCAGCATGAATTGATTATGGGAGCTCAACTGAACTGGTTATATATATGTCTCTTTTCATGGCATAATGTGCTTAATAAGCTGGCTGCATTTTGGGTGTCTTGTGTGTTTGATAGCAGCACCCCCAGGCCCACCAAGCCAGGTGGCAACCCTAGGCCTACCAGCAGGACACAAAGAGGGGGGCCTATCTTGACTTCTTGGCCAGGGGCCCATTGCACCCTAGCTGTGTCTCTGGTCTAGTGTGCATGACTGATCAATTTGAATGAGTGTGTGAGGTGAGAGCATGTGTGTGTAGTGTGTATGGATGAGTGTGTGTGTGATCAATTTGAATGAATGTGTGAGACGAGAACATGTGTGTACTGCAAATTACCTAGACAAAAAACCTTTGGTTTAAGAAGATTTTTAAGGTGGCATTACAAATTACACTCAAACGTTAACATGACAGTAAATTGATTGTTAAGGCAACTTTAATAAATATCAGACCAATCTATCAATTTTTTTTTCTTATTCATTAATAAACATGATGACAATGGAAATTAAACTGTATCCATTCCTCATCACATATAAGTATTGTTCAGTCACCATACCACACATATGCAGCTTAATTTCAGTTGTCATATTTTTTTATTAATGAATAAGAAAATAAAAATGTATAGATTGGTCTGATATTTAATAAAGTTGCCTTAACAATCAATTTACTGTCAAGTTAACGTTTGAGTGTAATTTGTAATGTCACCTTAAAACCTTCTTAAACTGAAGATTTTTTGCCTAGGTAATAAGCAATTATGGAATTCTAGAATTCTAACCTGAATAAGTGCCAGGTTTATATGTGCATTTTGAAATAACTGTTGATCAGAACTACTTATCTTGGCCTTCAGTTTGATTAGCTACTCTCAATGGTAAAAAGTAATAATTATTCATGCTTTGTAGTAGAGGCATTGGTAAATACCAGTTTGATCTGGGACTCGTGCACAGAAGTAGTCTGTCCTCTCTCTCTCTAGAAGCCTTAACCTTGGAAGTTTAAGGGGCAAGGTATTGAGGGGGGCTGATTGTGGCCTTCTGCTCTCATATGCATTGGGACCTGCTGGTGGGATCTACACTACTAGACCTAAACTGAAGAACAATAGCAGTCATGCCAATGAACCCTGACAGAGGAGCAGCAGCAGTGAATGTGGACATGAAGTGTTTGGTAGGGGAAAGGACACAAGAAAAGCTAAGCAGTGAGGAGGAAATGGTGAAGGCATCTTAGAGTACTTCTGTTGCTACAGTCTCTGCCAAAAGAATCCAGTGGCATAAGTCCCACTGGCCAATGCCTAGCAATATTCCTGCTCTGTAGCCATGAATTTCAATCTATATACTTCAGTGTAAAGTCAATTCCGATTTGTAATGAATATGGCTCAAAGCCATTATAAGTTTTGCCTTCATTTTCATATCATTGGAGCAAAAAGCTTAGCAGGATTAAAAAGAACCATTAGACATTGAGGCAATTAGAGATAATGAAAACATCCACAGTTATGTTAGAGAGGCATAGAAATGCATAAAGGATATAAGCCTTTCTACTTTCAGCCTTAGTTTAATCTCTTTAACTGATGGGAGTCACAATGAAAGTTCTCCTATGGGAGGATATTCCATAGTTGTTCATTACAGGGTTTCTTGAACCTATGTCTGAAGTATTAAAACTACTTATTCTGGAGTGTAAGTATACTATCCCCCTTTAAGATATGTTCTTTTATCAGCTCTGACTAGCCTGGCAGAAACTATATATTCATCCTCCCAGGAACATTCTCCACCAGACACCAAAAGAGAGAAACTAGACACTGGAGCTGTGTAAAACCTCTAATGCCTATCTCCTAAACCCACCAACACCACTTACACCACATACAGTATGTATACACCACATACACCACATACAATAGATCCATCCGCAAATTGTACTTTGTGTTAAGAATGTCAAATGGGGTTATCCTCCATAGCTGGGTATTTTGCAAGTCTTTGCTGTTGTCTGGAGGGAGTTATGGGATTATATTAGTCTCAGTTATGGGACTATATTAGTATCAAAATAGTGGAAGTTTGAAAACCACTGTCTTGAGAACTCAAGGACTGTCTTACAGATGACCCACCTATTTCAGTATCCTGTTGCCAAGAGTGTTAAGCAGTACTAAATGTTTAGGTCATAATCCTCAAATATAGCCCTACATTTTCAGTGTTAGGCCACTTTTACATGTGACAAAAATGGGTTCTTATAAGTGCTTGAGATAATGCTATAAATGCTGGAGTTTTGTAATGTTTCTGTTTTGTAATGTTACCCACCAGATGTAACTCTTACAAGGCTGTGAGATCTCGCTGCATAAAACAGGAATAGTGCATTCACACATTACAAAACTACAGCATTTATAACTTCCGGTATTATCTCAAGCACTTATAAGAACCCATTTTTGTCATGTGTAAAAGTAGCCTAAGTCATTTTCTAAAAACCACCCAGTCATTCACCCCCAGATAAATCTTTGTATTTATTTTCCCTGAAGAAGCCACATATCGCCCAAACCCCCACAATATTAAACATACTTTGTGCATAGAAATAGTTGTCATGGGCAATATAATAGAAACCATTTTTTAATATCTAAAAGAACTCTCCATAACCTACTCACGGATTTAATTTTTTATTTAATTAGTTTGCATTCTGCCACTGGGTTTTATTTGTGATTCTTGAAAATAGAATCATTCCAGTTATCATATATTCATTTCCTGTGTGTTTATGTATGTTGTGCCAGATCTTCAACTGCTGTGCATAGATGAGGATATGTGAATTTATACCACCTCAAAAAGTGGAGCACAGCATATCTATTAAACTCAAAATGGTTGATGAGGTCAGCAGCCAGACTGGACATTTATAAGTTCTTTTAGCACTACACTTTTTTTCTTGCCATTTGAGAGGAGAAAGACTGCTTTCTCCCTACTCATTAATCCTCTCTCATCAGGAGACCAGTTTTCCTTGCAAAATGCTTATTTCTGAAGGTGGATACATTGAATATGCTGGAACTAAGGAGTTAAGGCATTCAGAAGACAGTGCTGCTTGCAAATTATATTCCTAATAATACATTCCACTTTCCTTTTCCTTTTCTTTTGCATTATGAATTGTAAAATATCAGCACTTTATTTCGAGGTCATACAAGTCAAGGCTAGCAGAAGAGTAGAGGCTTCCAGCAGGGATGATGGGTCAATCAGACACCTCTGCTCTCAGCATGGGGCTTCTGCTGCAGCAAAGGTAAAGCAGGTCTGGCTTGGAATTTTCCCAACAAGCTAATGGTTTTTACTGTAGTGACAGGCTATTATTTTTCTCTATGATCTTCTGAAAGGGAGACAGTAAGTAGCTTTGTCTAATAGAGAGCCATTCAAGGTTCAACACCAATAAAACCTTGGGAACCTTTCGGAGCTGAGATACACACCACACTGCATTTTGTAATTAACAGTTTATAAGTTTAGCAGACTTCACTTTTCTGTCTCCATGGCACTACACTTATGAATTACATCTGTCCTTGAAAGACCTGTTTTTGAGTAATTTGTTTTATAATATGTGCATACTTTAAGAAGTAGAATCCGAAGATGCAAGTAAGTGCAGATTTATGAGTTTGCTGTAGTAATAGTAATGGGCAAGGTTGAAAGTCTGTCAGAAGAAGCCCTTCCATTTCTATTTCCCTAGAGACTGTGCTTGATTCTGAAACCTTCAAAGCTCCCATTCACTTTGATGGTGCATAACCAGGGTCTATGAGATTTTTAACCCTCAAATGTAAAGCCACCAACTTATCCTTCTTCAGATCCCTCTCCATGACCAGGACTGAGCTCTTCCTTAATGCATACAGTTGCTACCTGAGAATATGCTACCTAAGAATAGCAGAGAAGGTGCAAGTGGTGATTGCTTTTCTGAATGGCCAAAAATTGTGTACATCTAATTACTGTATTACCTTCTCTCTGCTGCCCTCATCCTTCTTGAAAATGACTTGACTTTTGTTGGCGCATCTGAAATGAAACAATGACAAACATGTTGGGTTTGAAAGGCCACACTCTTTATTCAAATTGGAATTCGGCGTGGTGGGGGTAATTGCCCTCAGGCAATTCAGGTCCAGTGCCAACTTCTCTAATTGGGTAAGTAACAACCACAACAAAGGGGAGGCTTGGATGTACCCTCCATAACCCCCCTTTAATTACCTAACTCAAACGTCTCCCCCTGGCGTTGGCTAATGGCCACCTCCAGAGGGGACGAAGTCCTTACGGACCCGAGCCAAGAATTGAAGTTACTGCAAGCTTGGGGACCGCTCATATCCCTTTCTGTCTTTGCCAGTAACTCACCTTGGGAGGTTAACCCTGTTGCTGGCCATGCCCAGCCTATGACCCAGGTGTTACCCCCACATCTCTTAGGGAGATGCCTCTTTCACTACTTATTCTTAACAACTTACTACAGCACTGGACCCCTGCAAGAGTGTGACAAAGTATAACATAACTACTTCCCTCCCTCAATCCTGACTACCTGGGATTGATCAGCCAAACTACAATGAAACACTATGAGGAAGGCAAAAAATGTGAGAAAAACTATTTTGACCAATCATGTTTTCTCTTAAAAATTCCTTCCTGACCCCTCTAAGGCAACCGGTTAAACCCGTAGTATCTCTGGGAGGGAGGGTTGGGGGGTTGCCAGATTGCTGCAGCGCTCCAAATGCTGCCGAGCAAGACAACGGGCGGGAAGGCTCCCTGCAAGAGGCGGGGCCTCCATGCTCGCACAGGATTGGCTGACCCCATTGTTGGGCAGAATACGACCGGGGCACCAAGGTATCCTCGCTGCGGCCCAACGTGCGCGCTCCAGCACACCCCCTCCAGCGGCGCTGCCAGTGCCCTGGAGGGGACAGGCTGCAGTCTTTTACCCCCCACACATTGCTCCATTCCTCTGATGGAGCGTGACAAAAGCCCCCAGTGGCCGCCTAATAAGGCGGGCCAAGGGCTCTTAGACTGCTCATTCTTTTAGTTTGCTGACCAGTTTAGAAGACAGGAGTTATAACATTCCCTTATGTGTATAAGCCTACAGAAGAAAAGAACTTCCCCATATAGCTGAAGACTGAGTTCTGATAAGATAAGGGAATGCCATATCTTCTAGATGTTGCAAGGATGGGCAAAGCAAATTCAAAGTCTGGAGTTTGTTTGAGGAAACATGTACATAGATAGTATGCGATCTGAAAAATGATTATACTCAAATGATTGAGTTCTGCATTACTCTTTCTCCCTCCCCTCTCCACTGTGTCCCAAGGCACAGAATGTCATAGAAGCACTATGCTTCTGCAGTGCATGAATTAAACTGGGGAAAGGCAGTACCTGGGTTGGCTAGACTTGTGTTCCATGAGGGTGTGATTCTCAGAAGTTCTAAGACGGTAGCACATAATGTGAGGAAATTAAGGGTTTGGTGAGGTCACAGAGTCTTCATAAGCACAGACCTTTACGGATAAAAAACTTAAAGGCTGCAGCAACCTTTCTGCTACTACAGCTTGGTTGACAGTTGGAGAAGCTGTAGTTGTTCCCTGCTCCTTCTCAGGGGAGGTTTTCCTTCCCAACCCAGTCATTCCAGATGTTTATGTATTTATTCTTACATTGTCTCACAATCTGAAGCGTGTATACTGTGTTGTTGATGACACCACAGGGAAGAGAGACTAAGTAGCTAAGGTTATGCTGATCCAATACAAGATACCTTCATAAGTACTTTGTTTTTTTCTCACACAGTTAGTTTCTCAGAGTGTTTTTAAGCAAGCAGGGGGAATTTTCAGGCTCAAAAAACTCCTGCAATCCCCCAGGATGCATAAGTTAGGGGGCATGCTTTTAAATGAGCAGCACACTCACATGACAGGGAAGGGGGGGCAGAGCAAGAGGCAATAATTAAGAATTTCCAAAACATGGCAAAGTATCTGCAAGGTTGTTTAGTCACGCATACTGTTCCTACTACTCCCTGAAGGGTGGGAGGAAGTGGGAGCAGAACCATAGGACATGGCATCTGGTGGTCAAGGGACAGGCTTCTGGTGATGAGGTTTCAGGGGTTGATTGTTTTTAAGGACTCCCTACCTTTCCCCCATAATTCAAGGTCTACATTTGTCTATCCAATTGTTTCACCCAAGCTTCACCTGACTGCTTAGGACCATGATTCTTTATAACCCTCAACTCAGCAGTCCTTTGTTAAATCAATCACTCTGGTTCCTCTGTAAGCCCAATGTTTTACTCTGCCATAATTAACTAGTTAGAGTCTTTATTCATTCAAACCTAACTTTTTTAACCCTTTTCCATCTGCTGAACTTCACCCTCTCCCATTGCTCCACCCTATAAAAGAAGGCAATAGACTTGTGTCCTTCCTACCTGGAGGATGGTTTCACTCTGTCACAAGGAGGTTTAATCTCTTGTATTGAAATGCTGATTCTATGTAGCATATATACATTGAGGAATTTATTTGTGCATCAAATAAGGACACTGTCTTCAATCATATTCCATGTGAGGTTGACACTTTATGGCAAATTTCCTATCCAGTTTTTTTTATGAGACATAGAGTAAGTATTAGGTTGCTAGAAGACTCTCATAGAAAGCTACAGAAAACTAATTAAATCAGGACAACATTCAGCTATTAAAGGTTTGATGTGTGTACAGAGCTATTGTAAAACTCAGGATGTAGAAGCATCGATCTGGTCTCACCATCATCCATTCAAATGCCATAATAATTGGGTTTCAGTTTATAGCCTCCTTTTAATGGCATCAGTGACTGGTTAAGGATCTGCTTAACCAAGTCAGACCATCTTAGCCCAGCAATGCCACACCCTGACATGGCAGCAAGGTTTCAAATCCAGCTCTCCAGCAGAGACTTCACCCAGGCATGCTACCTGAGACCCTCCAGAATATACCTCCCTCAGAAGTGCTAACAAAGATCCTGAATCAGAAATGCTGGGGATTGAACTTGGGACCATATACAGGCAAAGCATGTACTCTGACATCTGAGGCATAGCCCACCCATTCACCAATCAATTTGTTAATTGCAAAACTTATAACGCCATATTTCTTGGCTCTTCAAGAGGTGGGTGGAATAAGCTCTCCGTTTGTTTAAGTGATTATTGTGCTTTTATACCTTTAGAAAATAATTTTTATAAATCAGCTAAAACATTAAGACATTTTTGTCTTCACTTTTGGGGAAAGAAAGAACAGGCCACAACTTTCCTTTGCTCAAGGAAGGAAGGGGAGACAAAGCATTGAGCATTGAAGGAAGGGGATACAGGCATTGAACATAAAGGCCTCTATGTGCACCACTCTTCTAACATATATAGTTTTTTACTTGGTACCCTACTCCTCAGCTTCTCATGCAGAGAACACAGTCTCTTCTTCGGCAGCATAAAGACTATTGGCAGAATTAAGATTGGCCAGTGTTCTGACTCAGTAAAGCAAATCCTGTGTCCTTAGGCAAGGTACACCAATGTTTGTCAATCTGTTTCCAGGGTTTGAAATGTGGGCAAAAGGACCATTAAGTTAAAACTGTTGAATTAATTTCACTTTTAAATAGCCCTTAATTCCTTTATTTTGACTGAGTGCTGATGTTGCATATTCTCCTGCAAAGTCAGTTCTACTAACAGCTACGACTAAACAAAGTGATTAGATTTTCTCTCTGTAGAATTTTAAACTATCATGTCATTGTCCTAAGCAGCCTGTATAAAATGAATTGGTAACACGAATGAAATTACTCAAGTACACGTTTTCTCATCATAACAGCTTGTCCCTGTAGAATAGAATCACAGAGCTGGAAGGAACCCCAAGGTTACCTAGTCCAGGTCCCTGCCATTAAACAAGATCCACAATACCTACACTATCCCTGAACGATGTCTGTCTTACCCGTTTTTAAAAGCTTCCAGGACTGGAACCACCACTACCTACCTTTGCAAATAGTTCCACCACCCAGATGTCCTGGTGGAAGCCTAAATCTTTTATCATTTAGTTTAAGCCCATAACCTTTAGTCCTGTCCTCAATGACCAGAGAGAAAAGCTTAGTAGATGGTATAAACTGGTCACCATTTTGTTTAAAGCAGCCTTTTACATATTTGAAAACTATAATCATGCCCCTTCCTAATCTTCCTTTTTCTAATGGGAGTTCTCTCCCCACTGGGAAACACGGACTCTGGGCCACCCCTTCAGGCACCTGATCCAGGTTATGGTATGGGGAAGTGAAACCAAGCAGGGAGAATAGCAACACTGGTGGTAGGGACAGCAGGTCCCAGAAAACTGTGGCAGCAGGAGGAACAGTGTTGATGGTGGTATGTCTCAGGAAGCAGCAAGTTGATGCTACTGGGTAGGGGTGGGAATACCGGTAAATCCGGTATCCGATAATGCCGGTACTGGGCATACCGGCATTATCGGATTCAACCCAGTAAATCCGGTCCTGTTATCGGATTCCGGGTACCGGATTTTTTTTACATTGCAGCCATTTAAATGAATGACTGCAATGTAAGTCCCACCAAAAAAGTTTTTAAAAAACCCTCCCCGAGTCCAGGCTGTGCGGGTGGAAGGGGGGACACCCCCCACCCACCCTGCCTAGCCTGGATTTTTGTTAAAAAAAAGAGCCG
>QEPC01009674.1:1536867-1555451 GCA_003113815.1 Sphenodon punctatus
CTGCACTGGCTGCCGATAGTGTGCCGGGCCAAGTTCAAGGTCCTAGTGATGATCTATAAAGCCCTACACGGTCTCGGCCCCTCATACCTTAGGGACCGCCTCGCCCTTCACGCCCCAGAGTGGCTCCTGCGGTCTGACGGGGGTGCCCTCCTGGAGGTCCCCCGTCTTAAATGGGGGGCCACGATGGAAAGGGCATTCTCGATGGTGGGACCGCGGCTGTGGAACTCCCTTCCAGAGGAAGCTCGCCTGGCCCCAAGCCTTTTAACATTTCGGTGGAACTGTAAGACCTGGCTGTTTGCCCAGGCCTTTGGAAGGGAGGGTGAGGAGGGGGGTGTTTAGTCCCCTACCCATTTGTGTTTGGTTTTTTGTTCTAGCCCTGTTGAGTTATATTTATATTTAATATTTATGGTTTTAAGCATTTTGTATTTTATTGTATTTTATGGTTTTAATGTTGGAAGCCGCCCCGAGCTGCGTTGCAGGAGGGGCGGGGTATAAATTTACTAAATAAATAAATAAATAAATAAAGTGCCCTTGGATCTTGTTCTTCAGAGCATTTTGCTGCAGATTTTAAAGAAAGAAAAAGAAGTACCTTTTCACTCAGTGGACAATACAGTTGTGGAACTCATTTTTGGAGGAGACAGTGAAAGCCCAAATCATAACTAGCTTCAAAAAGAAACTAGATTTTTTTTTTAAGATAAAGCCATAAATGCTTACTAGTAGAGGCTTTAACTCCTGGCTACTGGTAGTTGAGTGGTTAGCAGCAGATGGGTTCCACTTCAATGACCTGTACGTTTACTTCTCTTGAGCTATTTTAGCTGGCCATTGTCAGAGACAAGATGATAAGCTCAATGGACCATAAGTCTGACCAAGTATAGTCTTATGTGCTGGGCTTACGGGGAGATGCTGAGTGGATCTCCAGCTTCAGAATGCAGTCACCTCATCCTGCAGATAGCTGAGATTCTCAGGCGTCAACTGGAGAAAAAGAGCATGGTGATGCAGTTGTCCATTCCTGTTGAGAAGCATGTTGCCGTGTCCATCTGGGAGCTTGCCACTCTGTCACCTGCTACTCTGTTGCTTAGAATTTGGTGCTGGAACCTCCATGGTTGGCACCATATTAATGGAGATTTGCACAGTGATCGTGGACATGCTACTGGTCTGTGTGGTGAAGTTGGTTTACCCAGCAGAGGTAACTGAGGACTTTTGGTCTGAGGGGAAGTCGATAGGAGCCATATCGCCATCATCTGCCCACACCATAGCAACAACTGGAAGGGGCTTATCTCCATGGTTCTCCAGGCCATACCACCATGCACATTTCATCGCTGTGCTGAGAAGGTGGTCCTAGAAGAACCACAATGTCCTCATCTTCCATCCGTCTCCCTTCCTTGGCTGCATGCATATGAGAGACTTTCGATCCTCCACTGAAACATGCATTGAGGTGGTACTTATGCAGTTGTTGTTCCCAGAGACGTTACCTATGCAGTTAAACCATGGCTAATGAAGGTCTACAGCATTGCCCACACCATGGAGCAAAGGTACTTTAACTGACAGCTCAGAGCCACGTGCTATGTTGTGGGGACAGTTTTGGGGCTTTTAAAGCAGCATTGGAGATGAATGGTGGCCAGAATTGATTTCCAGCTGGATACTATGCTGCTGCTAATTACTGCTGCCTATGTTCTCCACAACATCTGTGAAACCAGCAGGGCCATGTTGGAGAACTCCCCAATTAGTTCCAGAAAACTGGTGCCCTGTTCCATGATTAGTTGAACTGAGCAGACCAGCACAAGGCTGGAGAGAGCCGGAATGCATTGTGCTGGCACATCAGCTGGAATGTTTACCTGGACACTCACCATCAGTGACATTTTCATTCTTAAAAGATCAATTATTTAATTATTTTTGTAACAATAAAGTCGTTCAAAATATATCTTTTTTTGTAACTGTTTTTCTTTGTGTCCCATCCTCCTCCCTTTAGTGCTGGGAAGGCTTCATTTCTGCCCTTGTGTCACGTCCACCCTTCTCAGTGCCCAGCAGGGTTTTTTTTCCAAGTGGGGTCTTCATAACTATTCCCTTAGCACAGGGTTAGCAGCCTCCCATTCCCCCATCTCTCCCCTTCCCTCCATTGCCAGGGGTCTAACCTCATAGCATTCCCTTCCCCCTCCTCTTAGCTCACTCCCCTCCCTATGAACAAACACTAAAGTCCCCATTCCCAGCACCACTCGAATGCCCAAACTCTGCCAAAAACATTCCCTTCCCCCTCCCAATCCCCAAATTCCAAAGCCCCCATTTCCCACCCACCCCTTCCCAAACATCCTTTTTTTCCAAATGAGATTAAAGATTAATTTTAATATTAAACAACCTTATCATCATCAATCCATCATCATCATCTACTCATCTTAGGGGTAATTGATGAGTTTGTTTGGGTGCAGGGATGGGTGGGGTCACATTTTCCATATCGTCCTCCTGCAGATCCGGTTGAGGTGGTGTTTTCACAGGGGGAATGCAGAAATGATCATCGGGGGTGGGGAGTGGGAAGCAGGTCCAGCCCAGGATCTGTTCAATGGTGTGGTTGGCATTACGGAGCAAGTTCAGGTGCTTTCCCTGCAGTGGGGGGAGAGCGTGGGGGATACCAGGGTCGGCAGTTCCAGTTCCCCATATGTAGGTTTGAATAGGCAGTGGGGATTAGGGAATGGCACCTGGCCCATGGCAACAATGTTTGCGGTCACAGTAGCAACATGCTTCAGAGCAGCAGGTCTAGATGTGAATGGACTGGGACAAGCTGTTCTGCATTTTTGCCAATATCTCACATTTTGTTCTTGCACTTGAGCATACTGTCAGACTGCTCATAATCCTGCCATAGGCAAGCACAGTTCCAATCTTTCCTCTGGTGGTCAGGCAAGCCTCAGAATCAGAAGCCTTACACTCTGCCATGTTCTGCCACAACAGCTGCCTACGCCCCCTGGACATACCTGCATGGTGTCACAGATGTCTTCTGCCTGCTGCATGGTCTCCACGAGCAGCTCCCAGACCAAATCCTCTCTGCCTCACTGAGTACAGACCTTCCAATCCTGTTTCTGCTGGGTACGTGTGGTCAGAGGTTCCATGTGTGTCTGTTGCAATGGACCTGCAGCAAGACAACAAGCAAAGTCATTAGTTCAAACAACCTCCACCTACCACCGACCCACCACCTATTTTTTCACCATCGACCTAGAGAGCCATGGAACAGGCTGGAGCAGTTGCTGCAGTGGGGGATCCAAGCAGGATTTGGTTCTCTTCCTGAAATGACTGTAAAGGAGCAAGGAACATACAGAATTCAACCATTGCCATTCATACTACATTTCCAAGCCCACTGCCATTATCGGTATGAATCTTGTGCCCCCCATCCATGGTGTGCTGCCATGTTTCCATGCACCACCATGCACCACCAGACTCCCTACCGCCAACTCACCATGTAAGTGCCCCCACATTCCCATGCCTACCAGTCCTGTTTTCTAGACCTATATCCAAGTGATTTTCCAGCTCCACCCCCACGGTCTCACAGCCATCTGTGGACACAGTAAACAATGGAAAAGATAATGAAATAATAATAAACAGAAGCCTTTATCATGCAGCTGTATAAACACAATTGCTCATCATCTTCTTCCTCCCCAAGGTGCATTACCATTCTTCTCCGACTCCCCTATCTTTTCTAAAAAGGTGGCATCTGGGTCCTATGTGTTCTCAACCAGAACTTCAGGTGACTCCTTGAAGAAGGACTAGGATTGACTCTCAAGATGGAATGGGTAGACTGTGAGAGTCACGGTGTCCATGTTCCTGTAAACCCAACCAGGCTCTGGGCAAGCAATGGGCAGGGAGGGATGTCCTCTTGCAGTCAAGGCTTCCTTCCAGGAGCTAGAGGTGCGCAGAAGGGGCCAATGTCATTTTTGTTTTTCATTTTCTTTATTTAAATATTTCATTTTCATTTTCATAAATATCAAATTTTTGTTTTCATTTTTGCTTTTGTTTTAGTTTTCCATTGATTTAAATGGAAAACACATTGTAGGCTGTAACGTTTTTATTTTTCATTATATTTGGCTGAAACTTAGTAGTATTATACCTCCAATGAAAGACATTAAGTGTGCCAAATTCCGAAAAGATTGAATAAAGGAATCCAATTATATATGCAGTTGAATAATATTATTTTCCAAACATTGTCATATACATTCTTAGCTGTAACTTCTTTGACTCACATTTAATGTAGATGAAACTTGGTAATTTTGCACCCCTTCTAATATTTACTATCTCTCAATACTTTCACAAGGATTGGATAAAGGGTCCCGTTGGTATAAACAATTAACTTATAAATATATGTCTGACTGTAACATCTTTGTACTCCTTTGAGTGTACATGAACTTTGGCAGGGCTTTATATCATACTTTCCCAATCATCTCTGCCAAATATGAGAAAGTTGTGATAAAGGGTCCCAATTTTATATGCCTGTGCAGCATATGCAGAGAAGGCGCTTATGCCAGGGATTCTCTTTCATGTCAGTGTGATATAAGATCGGCTTGTGATGCCAATTGGCCAGCAGAAATGTCAACCAAATATCCTCATTCTGTGCTGTGACCATCCCAACATCTTTCCCCCGCTTGTTACTGGGAAGTCAGAAGCATCTGTTTAGGAAAGAGCCAATAGAGATACTCTTATGTCCTCTGTCACAGTGCTGCAGAATGCAATTGTGATGATAATTGGCCAGCCTGGATGTGTAAACTATGTATCCTGATTGCTGGGATGCTATCCCCAAAGTACCAGTTATGTCCCTTCTATGCACGTCTGAGGCCCGCCCCCTATGCCCGCCTCAAAGCCACTACTGATTGGTCCTGTAAAGCTGGAAGCATGCAGTAATTGGTCAGTGAATGTGTCTGTAAGTCTTTTGGGTTTCTCTACATCCTCCCTCCTACAGCCTCTCTCCCTGTCATGACAGGTGCCTGCCTCTGACTGACACTGCATATCCTGCTATTTATCTGAATAATGGTCTTCAAAGGGACAACTTTAATTGCTTATAAAATTGTGTCCCTTTATCAAATTTTCCTTTAGGTTGGCAGAGATTACAGTGAATGTATATGATATAATCAGCTGGAAATGTATTTTCAAGTTAATGTCTTATAACACCAGGACCCTTTATTCAACCTTTCTGAAGATTGGCAGGAGTGTTAAGCTTGTGTAGGGAAAAACTATTCACATGTTTGATGCAAATGGGATGGAAGATAAAGAAGTTGTAGCCATGAATGTGCATGGAGCTTTTCTTAAAATCACAACATTCAATTACTTCTAAAATCGGTTTCCTTTATCTAAACATTTCAAAGATTGGTACACATAGTGTCCTCCATTGGGGGTACAATCTCTCTAAGTTTCATCAGAATTGAAAAAGAAACAGAAACATTATAACTGGAAATATATTTTCAGTGTTTTTCTTTTATTTCAAAAACAAAATGTTATTTTTGTTTCTATTTTCATTATTATTATTTACTGTTTTCATTATTGGAATAAAAATAATGAAAACAACAAATTTCATTATCATTATTGTAATAACAAAAATGACATGCACACCCCTACCAGGAGGGCAATGCAGTTGCAGCAGGACGGGTTGGAGCTGGAGAGGCTGATCCAAGCATGGGCAGTAGGAGAGCCATATCCACCTGCTTCTGGCCCCTAGTGAAGGCACAGTTATACAGTTGGGATGTGACGATGGCTCTATCCACACACAGGAACCGGTCCAGGAGCTCATAGCAGGGAGACGTTTGCCTCCTATGGCCAGAGGCAAAGCTGTTGTCCTAGATCTTCTTGTATCCATCTCTCCAGTCTTTGGCCTGTTGCCAGCACTGGTTCATGTCCCAATTGTAGCCTTGACTCATCATGTGGGCTGAGATCTGCTGGAACACTGCCTTGTTCCTGTAGCATTTAACTAGTGCATATTGTATCATCTGCTTTCCCCATAGTGCTATGAAGGTCTTTGTCTCTTCCTTGGTACAAGGAATGTAGCATTGGTGGGCAGACCTGTAGGGAGCGAGCACCTGAGATTACACAGTAGAGGCAGTGGTGCTGGTTGTACTGGTATTAGCCATAGTGCCAGTGATGGTAATCCTCCACAAGTTATTCCAGAGAATGAAGTGGCCATGAAAAAGCAAGCATCAGGCACTCACTGCCAACCAGCGTGCGTATGGATAACTCATGTTTTAAAATAGCAGTGGGCTTTTACGGAGGATGCTATGTACACAGCAGTAAGTGCAAGAGAAGCTGGAAGTGGTTGCTCATTGGAATGCTCTAGGCTTTTCGCTTATGACTCTATAGTGCTGGAGGACCTGAACGCGAGGAGGCTGCATACAACCTAATAGATAGGACCTGGGTACATGGGCAGTGGGCACATATTGGCTCACATTAGCCTGCATGATGGGTTCTGCATTCTCTGAGAACCCTCAGTGAGGGGTCATGTGGTGGGTGAGGATGAACACCTAATAAATGGGCAGGTGGACACCCACCTGGTGTGGGCTATCATCTCATTTTTTAATACCCATAGATGATGAATTACATCAGTAATACCCATGGGTTACAATCATGCTGGATTTTATCTTCCAGTGTGCCAGGAAAACATTCTGTATGTTTGTGAAGAGATAGGGTAGAAACCTGTAAACACAGACTAGTGCCTTGATGACTGGGCTACCCAGGACAAAATGGGCAGTCCTGACCATGAAGTGAATTGTGTACGCTGTGGGTAGGCAATAGGTAACCACTAGCTATCCAAAGACTGTGGAGAAGGGAAGTGGGGCTTACTGGTCCTAGAGAGTAGTAATGATAAAAGTAGCATTGAGTCCCTGCGACAACTCTTGTTGCCACTGCTTGCTTCTTCACTGGACTGGGGGAAGCAGCATGGAACTGGGGACAAAAGCAGAGGAGGATGACCTGCCTCAGGCAGCAGCAGAAAGGGAATCAAATAAGAGGCAGTGGTGGCAACTCCTGGGGACCTGCTCCCTTCCTAAGGAAAGCTGCATGTAGCTGTTATAAGTTCCTGTTTACATCTGACAACAGCTCTGTGCAACTGTTTGCTCCTTGCAATGGACCCATGATGGGGAGAGCACCTCCTTTCAGTGGGTAGTGTTTAGGGGTGTGCACCGGACCCCCATGTCATTTTCATTTTCGTTATTTAAAATGTCATTTTCGTTATCATTATTAATGAAAATGTCATTTTTGTTTTTGCTATTATTATTGGTTTTGTTATCAATTTTGGTATCATTTTTTATATTGCTTGTTATTGATATTCGTTATCGGTATCGATATTCGTTATTGATATCGGTACCATTTCAAACAAAGATTTTATTTTTGATATCGATATTGTTATTGATTCCTGTCCACAATTAATATTTATCTAACGCTAAGGGAGACAGGGGAAGGGGAAAGGAAAACTATCTATTATCTAATCAATTATCTATATAACTATTGTAATCTAATCTATATGTCTATAATATATATCTATATCTAATTGATACTACCTATCTTTATATAATGTACAGGAGGAGAAGGGCAGGGAAAGGGAGAAGGTAAAATGTAGGGTATGAGGAAGGAAAGGTATTGGTGGGAATACCTAATAAATAAATAAATAATATAATGAGGGCTAGGGAGAGTATTTTATGTGCAAGCACCATAGTTCTACAAATGCAACCTGACAAGCAGAGCTCTCACAGAACGGAGAGAAAAAACCTGGTCCTCCCATTATAAAGGGTTGCAGTGCCTTCTCCCAGAGCCCCCCTGATTGGTTGTGGGAGGCAGCAGGCATTGAGCAATCACAGAGTCCCATGAGACTGCTGGGGCATGCTTGAGCTGCTCATTGGCCAGGGATAATACCGCTGAACTGCTTGTCTCTCCCAACACAGGCACAGTTCAAGAGTTCAACCCTTTTAAGACTCCGAGATGTCTGCTACCTCCTCTCCTCTCTACATTTTCCCGCCAAAACCAAACTGCCACAGTAATAATAATAACAGCAATAATGATATTGGCCACTTTTACATGGATGCCACCCACACAGGAACACCCGGAAACACCCATCGGATGGGTGGGAGACCATCCATGTAAATGTCCATGAGTGGGTGGGGGTGCATACCCAACCCACCTGCCAACACCCTCCAATACCCACGGAGCAACCAAGAGGGAGCCGGCACCCTCCGTGGGTGGAGATCGGTGGAGATGAGTGCTTAACACCCGAGCATCCGTGTAAAAACCAAAACACCCACGCAAACCGGACCGGGCGAGCCCCAATGGACTGGGGTGAGGTGAGCATGAGAGTGAGGTGAGCATGAGAGAACAATCCCCCCCCACAGGGATGGGATGGCCATGCCCCAGGCCCAGCACCATGGCCCAGGGAACACAGGGCAGGGGGCAGCTGCATAACCTGGTCCCCCATCCCCACAGGACTGCTTCCAGACAACGGAGCACCGCACCACCTGGACAATAGCCAAGAAGGGTGAGCAGGGGGAGCCCCAGGAAGGAGAGGGGGGGCAGGCCCCTCGGGGGCACGGAGGGGGGGCAGGACCAGGAGTAACCCCTAACGCACTACCCCCAATAGAACACAACCATCAGCATGGCTACCACATCCACAGGGTGGGCCCCATGCAGTTAAGCCAGTTGACCCCCCCCCCACAGGTCCCAAAAGGGGGAGCCCTGGTCAAGGCAGAAGATCAGGGACTTCATATGCGTCGGGGGTTCTGAAAGGGTCCAGCACAGCCTCGTGCACAGCTACAAGACCAGACAGGTCTATAAAGCCATTGCCCAGGAGATGCAGTGGCAGGGGTACACCCAGGGGTACACCCAGGAGATGTCACCCAGTCCATGCAGCAGGCAAAGGACTTGAGGTCCGGATATAAACATATCAAAGACAACAATCTCAAGTCTGTCTGGGCCATGCACACAGCCGAGTTCCAGGAGGAGCATGATAAGTTCCGCTGCATGGATGGGGACATCATGACCTCCCGTACACACGGCAGCGTCTTCACCAGGGCCAGGCGCAGAGCCACCACACAACCCCCCCGACCGACCCCACAGAGCAGGGGTGGAGGTGCCCCATGCGAGGCTGGCCAGGAAGTGGGAGGGTACAGTCCCCTCCTACAGGGGTAGGAGAAGCCTTGGGGATCCGAGTGCTGGACCACCACACTCAGCGCGCGCCCCCAACACCCACAGGCCATCCAGCCACAGGGACGGGGGTGTGTGCACAGAGTGAGCAGAGACCCGTGAGGGCCCCCAGGAAGTGGAGGAACTGGATCTAGGTATGATCGCCCCAGCGGGGCCGGGGGGTGGGGGTTGCGGTGGGGAATGGTCCGGTTGGACGCACAGCAGTCGGGGGCAGAAAAACACTAACGTCACCCCTTCCCATTGCAGCACAAGGCAGCCTGGAGGTGCACGAGGTGAAGGTTGTTGAGGAGGAGGACAAGGCGGGACCGGCAGCTGCACCACCACCAAGTGGGTGACCCACCATGGCGGGACAAACCGGTCAGGGGGCCACAGGGGGGTGGGTGCGGAGGGGGGTGGAGAAACAGGGGGGGCACCAGGGGGCATGAAACCACAACCAGCCATGCCCAACAGGGATGGTGGTGTGGGGGTCAGGCAGGAGGGGCTGTTGGGCCCACAGCAGCCCCCATGGCATACATGACAATCACGGGCCCCACTCACTGTGATCAGCTGCCAGGAGACCATGTGACAAGAGGGCAGGGGAGGGCTGAGGGGTGCTGCCACACTATGGGGGCCACCCCACCAGGAACCCCGGGCCATGCAGTAGCGGGCAGCAGGTCACAAGACCGGAAGCACTAACATTTTGTCCAACCTCCTGTTCACAGACCAGGCACCCACTCATACGAGGGGTGCAGCTGCCAGCAGCATGGAGCAGAACCGGGAGATGCGGGCCAGTAACTGGCACCAGAGGGAGGACCTCGGCAGGGAGCTGCTGGAGGAATCGCAATGGTTAGCCGTGGTGCACTCCTGGGAGCTCGCTCTCACAAGGGAGATCATCATAGGGGAGGGGGAAAGGGACTGGGAGATCCTGGCTGCCATGATGGCCCGGTCTCACAAAGAGCACATCTGGGACAGGCGCCAGGTTGCCTCCCTGCAACGCGAGTAGCGGCACACCTGTGACAGGCTGGAGGGTCAGGCCGCATGGCTCATGGACCTCATGGGGGAGGCCATGGAGGCCCTGTGGTGTGAGCCCCAGCACAACAGGCTCCACCATGCTGCGGAAGGAGGGTTGGTGGCCAACCAACACCATGATGGCTTCCGACTGCTGCAGGTGACCACCTCTCCCTGCACCTCTGCCACCCGTGGTTCCTCCAGCAGCAACCCTACTCGGGCCTGGTCCACGGGGTCCCCCTCCCCCACATAGTGCAACAGGACCCACTTGTGAGGCCACCCTTCCAACCCACACCTCCTGTGGTCCCGCCCCCACTGCCACCCTGACCCCTCCACAGGGAGGTGATTCCCCCACCCCTGGACCATGCACCCCAGGACACCCATACACCCATGGTGGTTGCCCCACCCCCTCCAGTAAGGCCACAGCACACCAGGCCCCTTGGGGTGGGGGGCGCAACACCCAGTGTGCTGGGGAGGCACACTGGGAAGCAGGGGACCCACACAACGCAAGACCCTTGTAGGGAACACAGTAGAGAACCCACTCCGAGCACACGCAGTACATGAGATGGGGAGCAATGGCCATTTCCTGAGGCAAGTGTACCGGCTCTGTGATGCTGTACTGGAACGGGCAGGGGCCATAATACCATGGTTGGGCCGTACATGGGTTTGCACCAAAAGGAATCGCCTTACGGCACGTGTTATGCTCATGTGGGGAGTAGGGGGCTCCCTGGATGACCACGGGGCACCCAGTGGCCCGGGCCCTGACATGGGAAATAAGTAAGTGCACACAAGGAGCGCTTACCCCATTCTTGTTTCTCCCCACAGGGACCATAAGCAGAGGCCGGTGTGAAGTGGACAGTGGATGACAGGGTGTCATCTGTGTTCCAAATGTATTAACTTTGAGTTTTTATATGTTAACTTTCTATTTTATTGTATTGAAATTGTGTTCACAGCATTGATCTCTAAAATCAACTTCTGTGATTATAATGACTCAAACTGAAATCCTCAAGCTACATTCCACCCTAATGACCTTTGACTGTATCCAAGGATACAGTCAAATGGCAGACCATAAAGAGGCCTATCTCTAACTCCCTTTGGTTATCTTAGGTATTCTCAAGACAAAAAGTCTGGAATGTTATCTCTAGGTGTCTGGAGTTTATCACACCTTTCCAAATGAAGGATGATACCAGCTTCAGATCATCTCAAACAAAGGAAAGATTCAAGTTAGTTTATTTTAGCCTAACATATCTATTTAATTAATGGTTGAGATAAATATTGAAATAGCTAACCGATCTGGTTATTTTCTCTCTGTAATCTAACAATTATCTCTGATAAAAATACAGAGCTTCTATTCATTTTAAAGCTTGATAAACTTTGAAAGAAAGTCAAAACTCTGATTGGTTTCTTTAAGAGAGCCAATTAGAATCCAGTGTATCTCCTTAAAGACTGACGTGTATCTGATGTCAGCGTGACAGTCTAAGAAACTGAACCTCCCTTTTTAAGGAAGCTTTCAAATGGGAGACACCGAGAAATGATACTTAGATTGGAAATCCTAAATACCATTGGATTTCCTTCTCATTTAACATCTTTATGACAGAGGGATGAATCTGGATTGAATGTAAAGTATAAATTCTTGATATCTTTGAGCCAATGAATTGTGCCTATGTTAAGCTTTTACAAGCTTTTTCTTAAGATAGAAATGTTTTAAGATCATGTAACTTTGATTGGCTATTATACCATTCTATGTAAGCTACTGATAGTTTCTATTTATATTTAAGTAAACTTTGCATATATTTTTATATACCAAAAGTCTCATGTTCCCTTATTTATAAATGTATTGTCATTTTTACAATACTTTCTTTGCTAGCTGGACCTCAAAGTAAGTGTAAAACTCAATTTATATATTTAGGAGAAAAAGGCCCAATCCAGTATGACCAGTTCAGCTGGGAAACTTAGCCTTTTTCCCTTTTTATAAAAAGAGTGATGAAATGTGACAAGGGAAGCCGGGCTGTCTGGCCAGTGAGTGCTGTGGACGACTGAGGCACGCCGGCCAGAGAGCCCCGATGGTGTGGCCAAGAGGGGGAGAGGGTGCCCCATACGTTAACCCACCCTTCCAATGTACAGTTCCCCCTCCAATAAATATGTTGTACCTATACCTTGCTGTTGGCTCCTCTGTCTGTGGACATGTGCTGGGGGGGTGAGGCTTGCAGGAGGTCACCAGCAGGGTGGGGACACTGTAGAGTGCCTGCCCAGCTGACAGGACTGGGGGCCAGCCCTGGGAGGCCTCAGGAAGTAGAGGTGGCTGGAATAGGTGTACACCGAGCCTACACAGGCGAGCCGATGAGTGTCGGCAGGCAGGGCATTGAGGGACCTGAGCACCCTGCGGCTGACAGCAAGGGGAGGGTGCATGCACCCAGGTAACCCACGGGACCCATTTCCTGGACCCCCTAGTCCACACATTGAACAGAGGCATGGTTGCAGGTAAAGGGTAGTACCCAGCTTTATTGAAGGGGTTCACAGGCCTATGGACATGGGTGTGGGTTGGGCACTGCCTGGCATTTGGCTGCCTGGGCAACAATGCAGCAGCAAATAGCGTCCCTGTTCTCCTCTGAGACGCACCGGAACACCCCTCCCTGGGCATGTTGGTACAGGGGCATGGGCCTGGCCCTGTGCACCAGTGGTGGGTTGTCCAGGGCAGCACCTCCTGTCTTGCATACATTGTGCAGGATGCACGCTTCCAGGATGAGGATGGGGGTGTGGTTCAGGTCGAATTGGCTCCTGTTCATCAGGAGGTGCCAGCGCATCTTCAGGAACCTGAAGGCCCTCTCAACCATACTGCATGCAGAAGACAAGCGCTCATTGAGCAGGCGGTGGTCAGGATTGCATGCCACTGGATAGGCCCACATGAGCCACGTGCTGAGTGGGTAGGCAGGGTCCCCTATCACAACAGAGGCCAGGGGAACCCCCGCTATCACACGATACAGGTTGGGGCGATCTCCCCATCAAGCATGCATGCATAGAAGGGGGAGGCATGCAGGATACGCATGTTGTGGCTCCGCCCCAACTGGCCTGTGTACACATCTACAAACAGGTCCCTATGATCCACTACAGCCTGCAGATTGATGGAGAAGGCCTGTTTTTGGTTAATGTAGTCAATCTTTGCATGAGGGGGGCGTATGATGGGGATGTGGGTGCTGTCAATGGCCCCAATCCAATGTGGGAACCCCATTTCCTCGAACCCACACATCACCTCCTCGAGGTCACGGACCTGGATGACCCACTCCAAGAGGGGCTCCTCGAGCAGGTCACACACATCATGGAGGTCCCTGTTCATGGTGGCGGTGTCCACCCTGAATGACTCACCCACGCTCCTACAGGAATCATGGGTGTCCAGCCCCCCCACCACCATGGCCACGTGCATCCCTGGTGGTAGCAGGAAGTGCATGTTCATCTCCCGCCTCTGGAGGTGGGGGTTGAGGAGCTCCCCTAAGCAGGCCAGGAGGGAGCGGGGCATCTGAAAGTGGTCCACCCATTCCCAACCATCCAGGTGGCCAACATGTTCTCCCACCAGTCGGTGCAGGAGCACGACCAGTGCCATCACAGGGTTGGTAGGGTTACGCAGCAGGCAAACACACTGAGTGTCCATTGGGCCAGGACGAGCTGGCCTTGGTGGGACACCATGGAGCCTCACCCATAGCATAATCGCCGCCCTCCTGAGGTTTGCTGCCCTCCGCCTTCATGCCCCCAGGAGGACAGGCCATCGACCAGGCAGGCGGAGCAGGACTATGTGCTGTATCAGCATGTGTAGCAGCAGGAGGTCTGCGCCCAGGAGGTGCAGCAGCACATCCCTGGGTTGCAGGTACTCATCCCTCGGCAGCATGGTTCTGCAGCTTGCCACTCCCAGCCACCCTCCGCTTGCACGTGCTGTGGCTGCAGCATGCCCCACTGTGTGGCCTGTGCCCACAGCCCACTCTCTCCTGGTATCGCAGGAGCTCCTCTGTGTCCCCCCAGCATGGTGGCACCGTTCTCTGTGTGTTGCTCGACCCCATGCTACAACCCCTCTGCTCCATGCCCGACCGCCTGCAGTGGGTCCCTTATGTACTGTGTAGCCCGGTGGGGCAGGGCACTGATTGGTGCTGCACTGGGGGTGTGGTGGGTCTGTGTCTGGGTGCTGGGTCCAGCTGCTCATCCCAGAGAGTACACTGGCAGCATGCCCGCCAGGGGGATGGGACTGCGCACATCCCAGGGTACCCCTGCCTCCACACCCACACTACTGTCCCCCCTGCCAGGATCCGCCTTTGCATGCTACAGCTGGGAACGGTGTGGATACAATGCCTGGCATGACTTCTTGGGCTGGTGCGGTGCCCCGCCGTAGGCCCCCTCAACTCTCAGAACCTATGCTGTATCTCTTCTGTCCTGTGTGTGGGTTGCGGATCCCCGTCCCCAATGGCCCGGCCTATCTCTGGCATGCAAGGCCACCTGTGGGCGAGGGTAGCCACTCATTACGTGCTCATCCCAGTTAAAGCAGTCCTCCGTCTCCCACCTGTTGCTTCACCGGAGCGGGCCCCACTCCTGCCATGGCCGGTCGTTCTGAGGGGCCCTCAGACAGGGATGTACTGGAGAGGTGGTCGCTCTGTGCGGACATGCTGTTGGTGGCCCTCTGGCTGAGCCCCAATGTGCAGCAGTTGGTGGGTGACCCCTTGTTGGTGGAGGATGGCTTCCGGCTCCTGTTGCGGTACATGTGGATGATGGGTCACCAGGTCAGTGCCCCAGCATGCCAGGGCCATTCCAAGTTCAGCTTCACCCCCCTGTGGGAGCCACCTTGGGGGCACCCACCCGCCGTTGTTATGCCGTGGACCGCTGCAGATTTAACAGCAGCTAGCCTGCTGATGGAGCTGCCCAGGTTCGGCCTCGCCTTGCTGTCTGGGGGTCCCCCTGTTGCTGCCCTGTACGCCGGGAGCCTCCTGCATGCCCACGGTGTCCTGCATGCACCCTCATATGTGGGGGACCTCCTATGGGACCTGGGCTTGCTGTCCCCCGAGGTTGGTGGGCTGCTCCGGACCGGGGACCCCTCTGCTGCAGAGCTCGCCTCCCTTCAATGGGTGAGGGACCATCCAGCTGTGTGGACTGCGGCCGCAGGAGCGTATCTCCTCCTTCCCGCTTCCTGGTGGATGCTCATATGCACTCCTGAGGCTTCTGAAGAGGCTGTTCACCTGGGAGGGTCTTGGTCTTTGGTCACCACCCCGGGAGCGCTCACCGGACAGTCCATGAGAGGCCCCTCACCGCCACCCACTCGCAGCCACCCTGGTCCACTGGACGATGAATTGCCTGCCCCCTCCATGTCTCCGATCAGGCTGTGCACTGCCATCTGAATCACTGCTGACTGCCGCCAGGTTTCCTGGACCCCATCGCCCCCTCTGGGTGACCACTGCTCCTTCCTGCTGGTGCTGCCCTGGTGCCCTTGCCCGCTTTGTGCGGGCACTCCTGTGCCCTCCTGTTGTGCTTCTCTTGCTCGGTCATGGGTCCACCTGTGCCCCCCTGCTCTGACTCTCTGTGCTTGGGGGATCCCATTCACCTGGCACCAATAAATTGCTGTTATGTGATGGTCTATCCTGCCTTGCTTCTCTTGATGATGTGGCAGCTGGGTGCCCCGTCCCCTTGTCAGACCACCTTCCCCCATCTGTGTGGTTGTGTGCAGGGGGTGTGCTTGGTGTATACTGTTGGGCTCCGTGCCTGTGGGGTGGGCACCGGTTGTGTGCTGTGTGTTCCACTGGCGGATTCACTGCTGGATGCTGCTGCCCAGGCTGGCTCTCGGGGTGGTATTGGTGGTGGGAGGGTGGCCGGGCACACCCTGGACTCGCCTGTGCATTGGTGTGGCCCTGCCCCTCCACTCCACTCCACTCCCCTCTGCTGTCAACCCCTGTTGGTGCAGGCCATCTGTGGTGCTGGTGATGAATGGGCAGTGGCAACTTGGGCGTTGGGCGGCTGAGTATGAGTAGGGGTTGTGCCAGTCCCAGCCTTTGGCCCAACCGATCCCCCTTCATGCAGGGGTCCGGGTGCTCCTCCGGGTGGTGACTGTCAGCTTGTGGGGTGTGGCCCTGGTACCGTTGCTGCCCCCGGCTCTCCCAGGGCCCGTTGGTGTGGGTGTTCCCCATTGCCCTGTCCCTTCTCTCCTGCACTGCGCGCAGGTCGAGCGCTGGCACAGGGCACAGGATTGCTGGCCCTGTTGACTGCGGGTTGTACTGGGCCTGCCACTGCTGGCACTGCCCCCCCTTCTGTTGCCCCGTCCCCCTCCCAGTCCTGTTGCTGGTGCCCGCTGTTGGTGGTTCCCCCTTTCATTAAAGGTGTTTGTGTTCCTTCCCGGTGTGTCCGTGTTGTGCTTTGCTTTGACCTCTTCCCTTGTGTGGCTGCCTCTGTGGAGGTCTGGGGGGGTTTCCTGTGTTGTGTGGGTGCCTTCCCCCCTGGCCCCCTTTGGATCATGGGCCCATCCCTGTGTGCTTCTGTTGCCTGTTGTGTGTGGGCCGCTCTGCTGTGGGGGCTGGTGCCAGGCTGTCCAGGCTCTGTGCCAAGGCTGTTTGGAGCCAGCTCCTTTGTAGCAGCTGTTATCCCATCTCCCTCCCGCCCTGCCCGCATGGGTCCTGCCGGCTCGGGGACGGGGCTACGTTGTGCAGCTTTGTTTGCCCTCGGTCAGCCATGTTGTACTGTTGCTGTGCCAGGCGGGGGTTCCCCGCCGGACCCGGCTGTCCATGTACTTGCACGGGTGTTTGTTAGGAATTCCCAGGATGGGTGTTTGGCCACTGGGTGTTTGCCGGCCCCTCCCCTTTCCTTCCCACAACCCCCTGTGGCACTGTCTGTGTAAATGTCTCCCTGCTTGGTGCTGCCGGGTGTTCTCTGGGTGTACTCACCCACCCATCCACAACCATCTCCACTCATCGGTGCTGCTGCACTGTCCATGTAAAAAAGGCCATTGTTATTTTTGTTTCTTGTTATCATTTTTTCTATCGTTTTTGTTATCATTTTTGGTATTATTTTTGGTATTGTTTTTGGTATCGTTTTTTATATCGATATCGATATTGGTATCAATATTGGTATTGATATCAATATTGGTATCGGTATTGGTACTGGTATTCTTGGTTGTCATTTTTGGTATACTCTGTTGTCATTTTCATCATTGCAATAGCAAAAATGACAATTTTTGTTACCATCATTGTTATAAAGAAAATCACATGCATACCCCTAGTAGTGTTTGGCAGCAAAGTCCTTACTGGTTACTAAGCACACAAAATTGGTGTCAGCAATTAGACGTTATGGTAACCACTCATTAGAAAGTGTTTTTTTTTGAATTTAAAAACATCCATAGATTCAACCCTGGTTGTAACAGGAGTAGAGTAACTGAAATTCTACCTAATTGATGTCATACCCATTCAGCAATAATTCTGCAGAGATAGAAAAAGAGTTGTGGCAACAAATGTTTTCACTTAACCCTTATCGCTGCAAAATCCTATGAAAAGCCAGTGACCTTTGGATGGGGCCACCCTACCTGGAAAAGCCAAAAATGTTGGGATGTACTAGATCATCTGTCTCATTTGCCTGATGGGAAAGGGAAAATAAATAAATAACATATGCTGTCAGCAAGCAGGCTTTGAAGCATTTGGTAATGCTGCTGCTACTCATTTTGTGGACAGCTTGTTAGAGGCACTATGAAAAATTATTCCTGGAACTGTTTGCTAAAATTTAAAAATAGATAAGCTAACAAGAATAGCCAGTGACATATTACAATTTATATTTTAAAAAAGCAAAAGGGAAGTCTACTCATTATCTCATGGATGATTTCGGCTTTCTGCCACATCAGCAAAAAAAAACAAAAAACAAGCTCTCTGGGTTGTCTAAAATTATATTTGTAGTACTTTTCCTGCTATACTTTTATTGTAATTCCAGGAATTGATACATTTATTAAACTTTTCATTCCACTCAGTTACCAATTGTTGACTAAGTCCTTTCTTGGGGAGATTGTAGCTTGCAGGGTGGCTGGTTTGAACTAATAGGACTTTTGAAAATCCCTAAATAGTGAAAGAGTGAGGTCCTCCTTGTTACCTGCCTGTTGCAATCCAGAAAACCACTACAGCACATGCCTAACTTTAAGCATGTAAATAGATAATTGGCTTAAGTGGGACTATTCATGTTAAATAAATTCTTCCATCACCCAAATGGGGCAAAATAGAACCGGCCCCTGTTTAGACCAGATGAACTGTGGAGGGAGGGGAGAAGTGGAGTATTAATACATTTATTCTTATTCTTATTCTTATTCTTATTCTTATTCTTATTCTTATTCTTATTCTTATTCTTAATAATAATAATAATAATAATAATAATTATTATTATTATTATTATTATGATTAAGAATAAGAATAAGAATAAGAATAAGAATAAGAATAAGAATAAGA
>QEPC01009674.1:1565516-1613097 GCA_003113815.1 Sphenodon punctatus
GGGGGGCCACGATGGAGAGGGCATTCTCGGTGGTGGGACCGCGGCTGTGGAACTCCCTTCCGGAGGAAGCTCACCTGGCCCCAAGCCTTTTAACATTTCGGTGAAACTGTAAGACCTGGCTGTTTGCCCAGGCCTTTGGGAGGGAGGTTGGGGAGGGAGGTGTTTAGTCCCCTACCCATTTGTTTTGTGGTTTTGGTCTAGCCCTCTTCATAGCTGTATTTGTATTTAATATTTAATATTTAATATTTCAAAGTGTTTTAGATTGATTTTATTGTATTTTATTGTTTTAATGATGGAAGCCGGCCCGAGCTGCGTTGCAGGAGGGGCGGGGTAGAAATTTATAAAATAAATAAATAAAATAAATAAAATAGATGTGGTCCAGGCTAGGCTTTTTCAGTCTCTTTTGGCAAGTCCAAGAGGTACCCCTTTTGCCACCTTGAGGACAGAATTTGGCCAGACTAGCTGGCATCTGTATGCTGCCAGTAGGGCTCTGACGTTCTGGTGCAAAATCTGGTCTGACCATGGGTTAGTACTCCTGTGTGGTATTAGGGAGGATTCCTTTCTGAACCCTTGGCAAATTTGGGTAGGGGATTATCTGGTCAAAATGGGGCTATCCCTGAGATATCTTGAGGGTAAAGCCCATACCCTTATTTGTATGGGAGTACTGACAAGGGCCATAGATATTGGAAGACAGGAGGAGGTAGCTAAGATCAAGAAATCTCCACATATGAGTTTATACCTCTCTTGGATCCCAGATACTGCCTGTTTGGCCCATTATTTGGATGCCAAGGTGGCAGCTAGGGATAAGCAACTCACCTTTATGACTTGGATGAATGCCCTTCCCACTCGGGTATATGAGGGCAGACTGGAGGGGATACCCTTTTCGGATAGATTGTGCCCTTATGTTAACCAGTCTGTGGAGACGGTGGCCCATGTTATGTTATCATGTCATTTTTATGTTAATGTGAGGACAAAGTTTTTGGCCCTGTTTCTCAATGAGCGGATAGGGTCGTCCGATGATGTACTTCTGGGGTATTTACTAAACAGCTCTAAAATCCAGGTTATTAGGGAGGTGGACTGCTTTCTGAAGCAAGCTATGTTGATGCACCAGAACTTTTTGGACTTTAAGCCCATTAATGGCTCCATGGAGTAATGTGTGGTTCCTTCGCCTCTAGTTGGGTGTAAGCTGGATTGGCACCGGTTTAGAGATGGTATATCCTGTTGTAAACTATTTTGAATATTATATAGCTGATGTTTGTATGTCTTTATGGTTATGTGTGTGGCTATGCTGGCAATAACGTATGTTATGCCTAATAAATATGATTACGATTACGATTACGATTACGATTACGATTACGATTACGATTACGATTATTTGAGTTCCTTCAGAACTCTGGGGTGAATGTAATCTGGCCCTGGTGACTTGTTAGTATTCAGTTTGTCAATTTGCCCTAGAACATCCTCCAACGTCACATTAATTTGTAACACCTCTTCCAATCCCTCACCCACAAAGCAAAGGTCCGGTGTGAGCACCTCCCCAAAGTCCTCCACAGTGAAGACAGACACAAAGAACTCATTCAGCATCTCTGAAATGTCCTTATCCTCCCTGAGCGCCCCTTTTACTCCCTTGTCATCTAATGGTCCAACTGACTCCCTAGCAGACTTCTTGCTTCTGATATATTTGAAAATGTTTTTGTTGCTTGTTTTTGCCTCTTTAGCAAGCCTCCCTTCAAAATCTCTCCTGGCCTGCCTTATTAACATTTTACATTTATGTTGCCAGTGTTTATGCTCTTTTGTATTATTATCATTGGGACTAGCCTTCCATTTCTTAAAGGATACCTTTTTAGCTCTAATAACCTCCTTCACCTTCCCATTTAACCACAGTGGCCATGAAGAGCCTTGAAGGTGATGACCAGGAGCTTGTATTGAATGCGTTCCCATAGGGGGAGCCAGTGCAGGGAGGAGAGGAGGGAATGAACATGGTCAAAGCGATGAGCAAGGTGGATGACTTTGGTACCAGAGCATTGAAAATAGGTGAGGCGGGGGGTGAGATCAGAGCAGGGGAGACCAATAAAGAGGAAGTTATAGTAATCAAGGAGAGAGATTATTAGAGGTGGATTAGGGGTTTTGCAGTGGCAACAGCAAGGGGGCCGGATTTTAGCAATATTCTACAAAATGAAGCAGCAGGACTTGGCAACAGCATTGATCTGCAGCACTAAGGAGAGGGAGGAGTCAAACATGAATCCCAGGCTATGTGCCTGGGGGACAGGTGGATGGTGACAACCTCAGTGGAAACTGAGAGGGACGTAGTGGGAAATATTTTGGGAGGAAGATGTGGAGGGTAGAGGGGTGTGTGTGTGTGTGTGTAAATCTATGGCTTGTTTTTTGTTTGTCCCAATTAGGAAACAAATATGAAGATAGCACTACTGTAATCTGAAAAAAATATATACTCATGATTCAATTCTGCATTACTCTTCCTCCCCGCTCCACCGTGTCCCAAGGCACAGAATGTCACAGAAGCAGTATGCTTCTGCAGTGGTGGTATTTCGGTTTTCTAGACCCCTGTATACATTTTCACTACAGAACCAAAGGCATCAAGCTGGATATTTCCAAATGCGTAAATAAATAAAGAAGACATTCTGGCAGTGATGATACTCATGGCTGTTGGATTTTCATTCTCTGTTGCCTTTTTATTTTACACATTTAAGCATTCATCTCTTTCAATAGCTTGTTCTTTACAACCTTCCTGTGAAACTGATGCATATGATGAATGATATATAGCTCTGCAATACACAACAGATGTATTGTTATCTAATGTAATCTGTCTCATTTACATGTCTTACAATTTCACTCTCCCTTCACTATTACTCGTCTGCTGTCTTTGGCTCTTTTCTAATGGGCCTGGGTACATGGGGGGATGGGTGGGTGGTATGGTGTGTAGGCGGTGCAAGGGTGTGTGTTTCCACAGACCCCCACCCATATCCACGCATGGAGCATCCAGCATTGGTGACTGTTGCTCCATGCATGGGTGATGGATGAAGGTGGATGGAGCACAGGAGCGCACCCGCCCCCCACCGACTGTGGCATTCACATAGACGCCCACCCATTCCCCTTGCACCCACTGTGGTGTTCAAACAGATGCCCCCCCACCCGCACACATGGGTGAGGGAGGGAAGGGACATCCATTTGAAAAGGACCTTTGTGTTGCTTAACTTTGTACCCTGAGATACTATTTTGATACTACACAAAACATAGTCTTATTGTATTTCAATGGACCAACTGATATTGCCAATACTCTCTCTCTCTCTACTTCCTCTCTCTCCCCTTCTGTTCATGCTCGCCTTATCTCTCTGATATCTCTACATGGATGTCTCAACATCATCTCAAACTCAACATGGCTAAAGCCAAACTCCTTATCTTCCCCTCCAATCCTTCCTCTCCTTCCTCCTTGTCGATCCTTATCGATAGGGTCACCATCTTTTCTGTTCCCCAAGCCCATAGCTTAGGCTTCATCACCCCTTTCTTCTAAACCCTACATTGACTCTGTTGCAAAATCCTGTCACTTCTCCCTCGATTACATTGCTAAGATTCACCCTTTTCTCTCGGTCTCATCTGCCAAAAACCTTGTTCATGCTCTGGTCATCTTTCACCTCGATTACTGTACCCTCCTTCTTACAGGCCTCCCTCACTCTCCCCTTTCTCCCCTTATCTTTGTCCAAAACTCTGCTACCAGGGTCATCCACCTCACCTGTCACTTCGACCATGTGCAGCCCCTCCTCTCCTCTCTTCACTGGCTCCCCCCTTCCTGAATGAATCCTGCACAAGCTCCTAGTCTTCACCTATAACACTGTTCACAACCTTGCTTCCCCCTATCTCTCTGTACTAATTTCCCTCTGTACTCCAGTCGGTGAATTCTGCTCCTCCTCTGTCCCCTCTCTCATCCTCCCGTGCCTCCCCAACTCCCCTAATCACCATTGTCACTTCTCCCTAACTGCCCCCCCATGCCTGAAACTCCCTCCCTGCCCACATCTGCCTTGCCTCCTCCCTTCGTACCTTCAGATTCCTCCTCAAGACCCACCTCTTCCACTCTGCCCTCCCCGACACCTCTCTCCTAAGTCCTGATGATACCTATCATCCAGTACAATATGTTACATGAGGTCTGTGTACTCATATCCCCACCACATGGACAAACCATGTTCCCCTTCCTTCATCTCTCCCACCCTCTGAGATTGTAAGCCCTAGGGCAGGGACTAAGGACCATATCTATTCCATTACTTTGTAAAGTGCCAGGTACATTGCTGGCACTATATAAATACTTGCTAATAATAATAATAATAATAATAATAATAATAATAATAATAATAATAATAATAATAATAATAATAATAATAATAAATACCTACAACTTAAAGATGAACAGATAAACAAGGTTTGGGTGAGAACTGGAAGTATTTCCATTTAGAGTGAGAGTCTTGCATAGTTACCTATTCTTATCACAGTCCAAAGAATCAGAGGAAGCAGAATAATCATAGTCACTTTTTGTTGTTTTTTAAAGAAAATATCACAACCATTTCAATTTCTTCAACATACTGCAATGCACAACTGGCCAGATGCCAAATGAATGTTATTAGCTCCAGATATCTGTAATTTAGCCTTATAATTAAATCATTTGCCTCGCAATATTTATCCAGAGCTCTAAATGCTGTCAAGAGGCCTCAGGGAATCTGAGATAGAAGTATCTTCACATCTGCATACAACAGCATGGAAACAATGGGTATTTTTAGAAGTGAGCTACCATACTTAGCCACACTTTACCATATGTAAGCACACCCCAGGGTCACGACCACCATAACTCCTGTTCGGTGGCCATTAGATGTTCATCACACTTTACCCTGAACCATGGTAGCAGTTTTCACCAGTTGTGATCTCATCACATGGAACAGCCAGTGGTAAGTGCCACCTCAGTTTGGGGCAAAGTGTGGTAAGGCACACCATCATGTCTGTTCTATGTACCGGCCTACCCAGCAGCAGGGTGATGGTTGATACCCCGGATTGGGTCTAAGCATGGTAGCGTCACTTCTGAAAATACCCAATCACTTTCCCAATTAATAGGGTGGGGGGGGGAATCTAAAGTCATATAGGGCAGGTCTCTGACCACTTCATGTATCTTGCCTGTGAAATTCCATGGGTACATTGTTGCTGGCATAAAAAAAAACAACCTGAAATATATGAAACAGTTAGCAAGGAAGTTGCTGCCCTGAGCTGCCTTTTGACAGGAGGGTGCGGGATGTTAAATTTCTGTAATAAATCAATTCATTTTTAATAGAAATTTTTAGTATAAGGCATAGTCAGAAGGTCTGAGGTTTAGAGTTTCTCTTTGTAAATACCTGGCAAAAAGCTTGCCTCTTGTCCTTTGCCTTTCCATCTGTTTTTGGAGATCAGTGACAGTTCTCACTCTAGGAGTTGTGGCTCAGTATTAAAAAAACCCTGAGCAATATGATCTCCAATCAAGAAAAATATGCAAGAATTGGTTTAAGAACATCAGTAATCCCACTTATAAGTACAGTACATTTGTGGTTTAACCCCAAACAAATTGCAAAACAAATAATTTTGACTCCATTCTGTTCAGAAAGTGATGCTAGATGATGTAACAAAAGTTTACCAACCTACTTGAAGGTGAAATGTGTTTGTTTCTTTTTCTCTTGTTTTCCCCATAGAACGAAGCTTTGGGCTATTATTTTATTTTATTTATTTATTTGAATGCATTTGTAGCCTGCTCCTGCTCACAGTAGCAGCTTGGGGCAGCTCACAACATATTTAAAATACATTTCAACAAATTAAAATATAACACAACACTTAAAACAATTATAAAACTTATTAAACTTATTAAGACATATAAGCTCATTAAAAGAGTGGAACTGAACACCAGATGCTCCCCCCCAAGCCTAACCCACCCTATCCGTCTCCCTCCAGAAAGGCCTGGTCTTACACTGTCTTTGGAAATAAGGGAGGTCCAGGGCTAGGCAGACCTCCATTGGGAGAGAGTTCCACAGCCTAGGAGAAATCACCAAGAATGTCTTCCCCATCATCACCACCCGGGAAACCCGGGGGACTTTGAGTCAGGTGCCCCTGGCTGACTGCAGGGGCTGCACCATGGCACAGGGCATGAGGCGATCCTGCAGGTAGGGGGGCCCAGGCCATTTAGGGCTTTATAGATCAACACCAACACCTTGAATCGGGCTTGGTAGACAAAAGGCAGCCAGTGCAGAGAACAGAGCACTGGTGTAATGTGCTCATGACATCCCGTCCCCATAAGGAGACTGGTCGCCACATTCTGCACCAGCTGCAGCTTCTGGGCCATCACCAAGGGTAGTCCCATGTACAGTGCATTACAGTAGTCCAGTCTAGAGGTAATGAAGGCATGGATGATGGTGGCCAAATATTAGATCGAGACATACAGCCGTAGCTGTTGTACCAGATGTAATTGGCAAAAGGCGCTCCTCGACACAACTTCCACCTGGGAATCCAAGTAGAGATGCAAATCAAGGAGCACCCCCAAACTATGGAACTGAGTGGCTAGGGGAAGGCAAACCTCATCAGTGACAGGAGCCACCACTCCCCCAGCCCTACCCACCAACATCACCTCTGTCTTGTCAAGATTCAGCTCCAGACAACTCGCCCTCATCCAATTGACCCACAGCCACCAGACACTGGGTAAGCACGGAAACTGCCGGACAAAAAGAGGTAGAGCTGTGTATCATTGGCATACTGATGACATTGTATGCCAAACCCTCTCACAACCTCATCCGAAGGCTGAATATACATGTTGAACAGGAGGAGGGACAAAATAGAATCCTGCAGGACTCCACACGTGAGGTCCTGGGGAGATAATGCACACTCCCCAAGCACCACCTGCTGAGTTCTTCTGGCCAAGAAAAAGCAGAACCATTCAAGGATAATTCCGCCCACTCCCACCCGGTCCCACAGGTGAGCCACCAGCATGTTGTGGTCAACTGTAACAAATGATGCTGACAGATTTAGTAAGATCAAAGGAGATGATCTTCCTTGATCCAACTCACGGCACAGGTCATCGACCAAAGCCACAAGTGCCGTCTCTGTAACAAACCCAGGATGAAAGCCAGACTGTGCAGAATCAAGAAAACGGATCTGATCCAGATGCCCCTGAAGCTTCCGAACCACCACCTATTCAATAACCTTCCCTAAAAAGGAAAGGTTACAGACTGGATGATAGCTGGCAAGGAAGTCAATGTCAAGCAATGGTTTCTTGAGCAGAGACCGCACCACCACCACCTCTTTGAGGTGGCCCGACACTCTGCCCTCCCTAAGGGAAACTTTGGGTGATATCAGACGTGACGGGGCAGCTTTGGCCCCATCACGGAATCACCCTTTTGACTCCCCGCTGGAATCGAACTGTCACGGCCAGCAGACATGCCGGCCGATCCCATCGGGGAATCTGGGGGGGGGTCTGCATGGCACAATGTGTGGCTGCACAGCCCCGGCCCCCCATATGCTCCCAAGGCCACCCGCCCTCTGGGAGATGGGTGGGTGCAGCGGCCAATGTGGCTGCAGCGCCCGCCCGCTCCCTGGGGTTTTGACCACGGCCCGGAATCAGCAGCAAGCATGGTCATCGATTCCGGGCCATGGTCAGAGGCCAGACGAGACATTGCCACACTCAACCACGGTGAATCCCGCCATGGTTGAGCATGGTAATGTCACATCTGTTGGGGGCAAAAAGTGATTCCCGCCAGGAGTTCACCCCCACCGGGAATCACTTTGACCACGCTTTTGGAGATGGTCCCCAGACCATCCTCGAAAGCATGGTTATTTTGATTCCCGCCAGAGGTTCACTGTGGTGAACCTCTGGCAGGCATAAAACAGATGTTACGGGACCATTCCCCACCACAGGGGATTGTCTGTGGTTGAGCGTGATCTCGTAAGTCTGAAAAAACCCATTGACAACCCCAGCCAGCAATGGCCCAAGCGTCTAATGGCAAGCCTGAATCAGCCAAGATGGGCATGGATCTATTTCAAAACAAGTGGCTCTGACTGTTCCAAGAACATCTGCCGCATGAGCAGGTGACACACACTGAAACGGATTCCACGAAACCAGACAAGGTGGGACATTCATTACCTTTGGTTCGCCTACTGCTATAAATACAACGTCGAAGTTGTGGTGAATCCGAGCAATTTTATTCATGAAAAAGTCAACAAAAATGTCACAGTGAGCACTTGAAAATTCTAGTTCCAGGCGGAGAGAGGCCGGACTGACCAGCCTCTCTACCACCCAGAAAAGGTCCGCTGGGGATGCAACTTTTCGATTAGATGTCAAAGACCATGTTGATTAAAGAGAAGTAAAGAGACCATGTTGATTAAAGAGAAGTAAAGAGAAATAACTCTAAAGATTTATTTTAATGTTGAAATTGTTTATTAATATTAGATATAAAAACACAATAACAAAAGTGTGATATTATTTTATTTATTTATTTATTTTTACTTATTTAGATTCTTATCCCACCCTTCCCTCAAAAAGACTCAGGGTGGCTTTCAAGATAAAATACATAAAAACATATATAAAATAATGTAAAAGATAACAATCAAAATACAAACATACCCCCAAAACACCCAACACACCCCAGCCTCCTCACAACATTCAGTCAATACCACCTCTCCCCATTCCCCACATCTAACACCCCTACCCCAAACCCAACCACCCAATCCCCCTGCCCCCACCCCCTCCGACAAATACCTTTTCAAATAGAAAAGTCTTATACTGCCTCCAGAAGACGCTTGAGTTCAGGATCAAACGGACCTCTGTGGGAAGGAGGTTCCACAGCATAAAGTAATTCCTCACTTGCTTTCTATCACAAGTCATCTTCATGTAAGGTGTGTAATGGATCACTTGTCCATACTTGTACTTGGTAATATACTCTCATTCTGTGATACTTTGCAGCAGAGCAGGTTATTTATTATTATTATTAGCAGCATTAGCAGCATTAGCATTAGCATTAGCATTAGCAGCATTAGCAGCATTATTATTAGCATTATTATTATTAGCATTTATATTTTATTTATTTATTTTATTTTTATTTAAACACATTTATATCCCGCCCCTCCTGCAACGCAGCCCGGGGTGGCTCACAACATAAAACAATTAAAACAATAAAATACATTAAAATTCCAATAAAACAATCAAATATTCAATATAAATATTAACAGGGCTTAGAAAAAAAAAAAAGGTAGGGGATTAAAAAAAACTTCCCTACCCTCCCCCAAAGGCCTGGGCAAACAGCCAGGTCTTACAGTTCCGCCGAAACATTAAAAGGCTTGGGGCCAGGCGAGCTTCCTCCAGAAGGGAGTTCCACAGCCGCGGCCCCACCACCGAGAATGCCCTCTCCATCGTGGCCCCCCGTTTAACACGGGGGACCTCAAAGAGGGCACCCCCGGCAGACCGCAGGAGCCGTCCTGGAGAGCGAAAGGCGAGGCGGTCCCTAAGGTATGAGGGGCCAAGACCGTATAGGGCTTTATAGATCATCACTAGGACCTTTAACTTGGCCCGGCACACTATCGGCAGCCAGTGCAGAGTTCGGAGCACCGGTGTAATATGCTCCCGGCGACCCGTCCCCGTAAGAAGACGAGCCGCCGCATTCTGCACCAGCTGCAGCCTCCGGGCCAAGAACAAGGGAAGCCCCACGTAGAGCGCGTTGCAGTAGTCAAGCCTCGAGGTGACAAAGGCATGGATGAGGGAGGCCAGGTCCGGGCCAGAGACGTACGGACGCAGCCTACGCACAAGATAAAGCTGGCGGAAGGCAGAAATGTACCTGGTGCTTTATAAAGAATAAGATAGATGTGGTCCCTGCCTGGGGGCTTACTCTAAAGACAGGGGAAGGGGAGACAGGGAAGGGGGAACAGAGTGAGAGACAAGGGATGCGACATTCATGAGGATGCGAAAGCTCACGTACACGTTCTTGGCTTGGTTGCAGTAAGTTGGGAGTTTACAGATAGCAGGTGGGGGATTATCCTGGGTGGGGATGATGAGCAGGAGTTAGGAAGTGTGAGTGGAAGAGGTGGGTTTTGAGGAGGGACCTGAAGGCGTGGAGGGTGGGGGCCAGGCAGACGAGGGCAGGGAGGGAGTTCCAGACGTGCGGGGCAGCGAGGGAGAAGGGACAAAGGTGGTTGTGGGAGCAGAGGAGTCATGGGAGGATGAGGGAGGGGATGTAGAGGAGCGGAGGGCACAAGCAGGGTTTCGGAGGGAGATCAAGGCAGAGAGGTTGGGGGGAGTGAGGTTGTGAAGGGCTTTGTAGGTGAATACAACGAGCTTGTGCCGAATGTGCTCAAGAAGAGGGAGCGAGTGGAGAGAGGAGAGGAGAGCCTGCACGTGGTCAGAGCGACAGGCTAGGTGGATGATCCTGGCAGCAGAGTTTTGAACAGAGATAAGGGAAGAAAGGTGAGAGAGGGATAGGCCAGCGAGGAGGAGGTTACAATAGTCGAGGTGTGAGATGATCAGGGTGTGGATGAGAGTTTTGTCTTCGCAGCTCATCAAAGGTTTCTTCATTTCTTGCACCATATAAAATCATAAGAGCTCTCTCCCCTGCAAGCGTAACCTCCCCTTTGGTCATTTCCTTGCGTAGAAAGAATTTTGCTAATTTTGCGAACTCCAGGTTTTCATATAGCTTTGTCAAAGCCTTTACCAAGACCTTAAAGTCATGATGTAGAGTCGCATCCCAAAATTGCATTTGTGAAGAGCAGGCCAAGGCACACCTCCAGACCCAATGCCTCTTGTATCTCTTGGATATTCCAAATCTGAACTCTGCTGTTTTTCTTAGGTTCTGGTGCAAAGTAGAATTTTCCTTTCATAAGACCTCCATGATAACACAAGAGAACTAGTAGATCAGTATCATCACCAACAACAGCTGTGTCAGCATGCAAAGTGTAATTTATGGCCATCTGAACAAATTGCACATCTGCATCACCAGCAGCTTGAATGATAGTAAAACTTTTACCACGGAGATGAGTACACAATACATTCACAAACCTTGATTTGTTTTGTTGACTAGACAAGAACTCTTCTTTCTCTACTTTCAATGGCATGTCTAATGTGAAAATTACTTCATGAACAACCATACGATTTCTTCTGGCATGGGTCATATCTGTGGTAGTCCGCTGTCATAGTCATCAAATACAATAATTGTGTTATAATATTTCTTGGCAATGTAGGTTGAGTAATGATCCAGAATGTTGTTACATGTCTCATTTTTGTACCAGGATTCCTTATACAAAAGAGCGCACCCATAGAAAATGTATTTCACAGTATCAGCCATTTCAACATCTGGGCTTTGTTTCAGCTTGCAAGCTAAAGAAATAGCTTTAGCTAGATCTGGTTTATTTGGTTCTCAAAGCATTAGTGACTCATAAAATAAGGCAGCTGGATATTCATTTTATATTTATTTATATTTAAACTTATATGCCGCCCCCTCCTGCCTCAGGCACCTCAGGGCGGCTAACAACATTATAAAAATGTATTAAAATACACAATAAAAATACATTTTAAACAACCTAAAACAACCCAACACACCCACCACCCTAACCCAACCCACCCACCCCATCTCCCTCAATAAAGGCCTGACGGAACAGCCAGGTCTCACACTGTCTGTGGAAAGAGGGGAGGTTGGTATTCAAGTGGACCTCCAATGGGAGGGAGTTGCACCACCACAGTGAAGCCACAGAGAATGCCCTCCTCATGGTAGACACCCAGAAACCCGGGGGACCCCCCAGGATGGCACCTCCGGCCGACCACAGGGTCTGATCCAGGGCTGGAGGGTGAAGCGATCCTGCAGGTAGGTGGGTCCCAAGATGTTTAGGGCTTTAAAGGTCAACACCAGCACCTTGGATTGGGCCCGGAAGACTATTGGCAGCCAGTGCAGAGAGCGAAGCACTGGTGTAATGTGCTTGCGTTGGCACGTCCCATGTCAGGAGACGGGCCTCTACATTCTGCATCAGCTGCAGTCTCTGAACCTGCACTAAGGGTAGCCCCACGTAGAGCGCATTATAATAGTCCAATCTCAAGGTAATAAAACCATGGATGGTTGTGGCCAGATCCGAATCCTAGACATATGGCCTAAGCTGATACACCAGATGTAACTGGCAAAATTCCCCCTTCAACACATTCGTCACCTGGACATCCAGGTGGAGCTGCAGGTCCAGGAGCACCCCCATACTTCGGACAGAGACACCAATGGAGGACGGACCCCATCGATGATAGGGGCCATCACTCTCTCAGCTTTTCCCACATCCATCACCTCCATCTTGTCAGGATTTAATTTCAGGCGGCTATCCCTCATCCAATCCCCCACAGCTGTCAGACACCAGGTAAGCACCGAGACTGCCGGGCCCGAGTCAGATGAAAATGAGAGATATAGCTGGGTGTCATCAGCATATTGATGACACCTCACCCTAAAATTCCTGACAACCTCCCCCAAAGGCTGAATATACACATTGAACAAGAGAGGGGATAGAATGGAACCCTGAAGAACCCCACACATAAGGCCCCAGGGGAAGATGAAAACTCACCCAGCACCACACGTTGGGTTCTCCCAGCCAGGAAAGAGCAGAACCATTCAAGAACAGTCCCGCTAAACCCTGCCCGGTCCTGCAGCCGAGTCACCAACAACTCATGATCAACGGTATCAAATGCAGCCAAGAGATCTAACAGGATCAACAAGGTCGAACAACACGTGTCCAACTCACGGGAGAGATCATCAACCAAGGCCACAAGCGCAGTCTCTGAGCCATAACCCTGACAAAAGTGAGAGTTCATGCTGGAAATAGTTGGAGTTGGGAGTTTTAGATCTCCTCTCCTTAGTCAGGAAGCTCTGAAATAGGAGAGAGGGGTCCACTCAAATGAAATCTCCATTTGGTATTTAATTCATCATCATTTGAATGGCTTGCAGTTTCTTCTTAACTGAAAAAGCACTGATATGTTTTCCCAGCATGACATTCAAAATTGATTTACCTACAATTCTTTGACTCATCACCATTCACCCCATGGAGGGGACAATACAATTCATGATGTTCCTTAGCTATGCATTTCCTTCAAAAGGAGAACCACCCTGAAGGACCTTGAGAATTGATACTGTGTCTCGGCAGTCTTGTTGTTGTCTTGTTTCTGTATGCTGCTTGTGCTGCTCGCTAGTTGTAACCTTCACATCAATAACCTTCACATCAGTGAGTAAGTAACAGAGAGTTGGTTACTTCAGCTAAGGAACCTTCACATCGGTTCTTTGCAGATATAAATAATAACGATTACTGTATTCATTAATACATCAATAACTAAAAAATATGTACGTGTAGTGTCCACATAGAGTGACTTTTGGCCAAATGTACTCCAACTTCTTCAGATAAACTATCAATAGCTGGAAACCATATGTTTCTATTTTTAACCATTCATAAAGTTAGTAATCTGTCAGAGACTTTTTGAACAGCCAGCATATTAAAAAGTAACTAAAAAGCTGTGCCTCGAGGTAGTAAACTAAACTTTTGATATGTTAATTAGCATACTTTTCTGCAATATATGGCATAAAAATTATTTCTTTTGCAATTTGTTTGCTGTACCCCTTCAAAAATCACTTAGTTTTCACTGTACTATTAAGCAAATTATTTATTTATTTATTTATTTATTTATAAATATTTGTTAGCCACCCCCTCATGCCTACAGCATCTCGGGGTGGCTTACAGCATAAAAACACACAATAAAATTCATTAAAACAATGTTTTAAAAATACAACCCCCCTCAACATAAAAACTCTTCAAAAATCCCTCCCTACCCCACCCTCCCACCCTCCCCTCCAAAGGCCTGGGCGAACAGCCAGGTCTGGCAGGCTCGCCAAAATGCCAACAGACCTGGGGCCATACAGACTTCCTCCGGGAGGGAATTCCAGAGCCTTGGCCTGGTCACCGAGAACACCCTCCCTATTGTGGCCCCCCGCTTTACACGGGAGACCTCCAAAAAGGTGCCCCTGGTGGACCGCAGGGATCGCTCTGAGGTGCGGCAGGTGAGGCAGTCCCCAAGGTATGAGGGGCCCAGACCGTGTAGGACTTTATAGATCAACACTAGCACCTTGAATCAGGCTCGGTACACTATAGGCAGCCAGTGCAGAGTACGGAGCACAGGTGTTATGTGCTCTGGCCTTCCTTTCCTCATAAGGAAATGGGCCGCCGCATTCTGCACAAGCTTCAGCCTCTGAACCAGAAACAAGGGAAGCCCCATGTACAGTGCATTGCAGTTGTCTAGCCTTGAGGTGATGAAGGCATGAACGAGGGTGGCCAGGTCGGGCCTGGAAAATGTATGGACACAGCCTCCCTACCAGATACAGCTGGCAGAAGGCGGCCATAGCCACCATCTCTACCTGCCAATCCAGCCGGAGCCCTGAGTCCAACACCACCCCCATACTCTGATCCTGCTGGGCTACAGGAGGGCGGACCCCCCTACCAGGGGAGCCACTACCTCCCTCGCCCTACCCACCACCATCACCTCTGTCTTATCAGGATTGAGCTTCAGTCTGTTCTGCCTCATCCAATCCGCCACAGCCTCCAAACATTGGGAAAGTGATGAGACAGCAGGACCTGGGTCAGTTGAAAATGAGAGGTACAGCTGAGTATCATCAGCATATTGGTGACATCACACCCCGAACCCTCTCACGATCTCCCCCAGGGGCTGCATATATACATTAAATAATAGCGGAGACAAGATCGAACCCTTCAGAATGCCGCAGGTCAAGGCCCGGGGGCACGATGTTTCAGCCCCCAGCACCACCCGCTGGCTTCTCCCCAAGAGGAATGAGCGGAACCACCTAAGGACAGTCCCGTCCAGACCCCCCAGGTCTCGCAGTCATCTCAGCAGCAGCCCATGGTCCATGGTGTCAAATGCGGCCGAGAGATCTAGCAGGATCAAGAATGTTGAACATCCTGTGTCCATCTCCCAGCGGAGATCATCCACCAAGGCCACCAATGCCGTCTCCATACCATAGCCGGGGCGGAACCCAGATTGAAAAGGGTCAAGGAAACCAAAGCTGTCCAAATGCGCCTGGAGTTGCAGTGCCACTGCCAGTTCAATAACCTTCCCTAAAAAGGTTATCTAGTTGCATGATTAAAGTTTGGCATGTGCTGAAATGGTTTGCTGGATTGGAACAGGCAGGCAACAAGGAGAACCTCACTCTTTCACTTGGGAGTTCCTTGACCAGTTTTCAGTCCAAGTAGATCCCTGTTCAAACCAGAAATACGGGCCTGAGCCTGGGCCAAATGCTTCCATGCTCTTCCGTGCCCAAGTCCAATGGGTCCAGGTGGCCTTGCCATCCTGGAGAACTGTGACATCATAGCATTACATAAGGGGTAGGGCTAAGATGATCCCACATCCTTTTACAACACGGCCACATGCTCTATGGAATGCCATGGCATCACAGTTCCTGAAAGGACCAGTTGGTGACTGTCAGACTCAGGTCAAGATTATTATTATTATTATTATTATTATTATTATTATTATTATTAGCATTAGCATTAGCATTAGCATTAGCATTTATATAGCGCCAGCGATGTACCTGGCGCTTTACAAAAAATAAGATCGACTTCCAAGTCAATGTTTTAGTTCTGTGGATCAGAAAGTGGTTGGAGATACCACCAATGGAGAAAAGTAAACAAGGGTCCGTGCCAGGGACTTTGTAATCGGATAGCTCAGGATTGGGGAACCTCAGGCCCAAGGGGCAGAGGCAAATGTGGCTAGCAGATAGTTTTTATGTGTTCCCTTTCAACTTCCTGGATCTGGGCCCTGGATTCACCCTCCCCTCTACCATCAAATACTGAAATCTGACTTCATAGTGAGAGAGCAGAGATGAGGGTATGCAAAAAAAAAGATAGGAGACAGATCTCTGGCACTGATCCATGGTCTGGGTCTTCCAAGTGCATGCATTAGGTGCTCCTGACCACAACTTCTATGCAGCTCTTGGAGCTTGTACTAAAATTTTCCATCCCTGGGATAGATGGTCAGCTCAAAATGGGTTGATGTCTTTTCTTTATGAACAAGTTTACAAAATGGTGCTGAATAAAGCTCCTGGTACAAGACAACCATATGGCATTTCCCATGTGAATTGGTGATATTAGTTAAGAGTCTGATACATTTTAATGAATTAAATCATCACAAACTGACTGCTAAAAATCACACACATCATTTTTGAAGTTCACACTTGTGCAAAAATTTGGAAAAATTAAATCAAATTAATAGATTAATTCACTGAAATGATGCTGAGTTTGATCCATGATCGGATAACCCTGACTGGTTTCAGCCTTAGAAAAAAAGCCTCCCTTGCTAAACAGTTTTGTGAACTGTAGAGCTGAAATGGGTACTAAATTTAGTATCCAAGGGTAATACCTGTATTTTTGTGTACCACATCAGGTATCTCATGGGTTACCTGGGTACCAATTAGGTACCTGAATATCCTCCAAAATCGGGTACTTCCAGCATTGATTTTTCAATGTACCAATTCCCAGTCAGTACATATTGGGTCAGAAAACGGAAAAATGAACATGAAAATTTTGGGGGGTGGAAGTGACTAGAAGTAGTTTTCCAGGACCGGAAGCTGATTTCCTGGAACTAGAAAGTTGATTTTACAGGACAGAAAACCAATAAATAAATGTTTCAAGACGTTAAAGTAAAAAAAAAGGGGGGGGAGGGGGACCAGAAGTAACATTCTAGGACAAGAAGTTGCCAACAAATGTATGGAAGTAAATGCAAAACCAATAAATTGATGTAGGGATTTGGTATATTGATGAAAAAGTAAACAAATTGGTACCGGAAGTCAGCATTCTGGAACCAGAAGTCAACATCTAAGGTCATCGAGTAACCACATCAGGTATCAATTGGACACCAATCTGTACCCGATATTGTGAGATTGATTTGGGTACCGGAAATTCAATGGGTATACCCATTTTTGCAGGTACTTGTTTCAGTTCTAGTGCAGAGTACAGTGAGTGATACCTTGGGTGCTATGAATCCGCAGCTACAGTACTAGCCCTTTTGATGTTGATGCCATTATATGCTCTGTTAAACAATCTGTAAATATTGAAGAAAACTCTACTTGGTTGGAATAGTTATTTTGCCAGTCTTTATGACCTGAGAGTGATCAATAAGTGAGTAATCTTTTCTTTTGGCAGTTTGTTTGGGTGTTCAAGCATTTTGCTAGTGTATTTCAATTAGGTTAGAGTACATGAGAAATGAACACTCAGGAAAGAGTCCAAAGCACTCTTGTGTAGGATACAATCTATCGGGATTACATGTTCTCGACTTTATAGTGTGTCTTATTGTTTGAAAATCACAGCAGGAACCAGAGAGGGTTGAAAGAATGTTATTCTTCCCAGCACTTGCATTCTGAGGATTTATAGTTTTGAAATGCAATGATGTGTCAAAGGGGAATATTTCTTTAGCTACTATTGGTTTGCAAGTGTTGAATTAGCATCCTTCCCAAGGTCGGAAACATATTTTTATGTATATATCTGGGGTTCCACTTTTACAATTTTAATGTTGAGCTAGGCTAGAACTTAAACCCCACAATTGAACAGTCCTGGCTCTTGAGAAGAATTAAGGACACAGTGATCAAGGTATTTACTCTTAAATAGTCTTTTATTGGCAATTGTGTGGCCAACATCCATATATGGCTGCTAGAGTTGGACATTGAAAAAAGAGAGAGATGGAGATTGTACTATTTGAAATATCGATCTTATAAACATTGAGAATTCCATGAATGAACAACAAACAACAAAAATCTAATGACTGGGTGCTAGAGGAGATTGGTGTGACAAAGGACCTTGTCAACACAATTAAGAGAAGGAAGTTACTTTTTTTTTGTTCATGTGGCCAGAAAGAAGGGGACTGCATAAATAAGTCAGTCACTCAAGAACATGTGTAATGAAGGAAGAGGAGGAGGGGTAGGCCAAGAAGAACATATATGAAGGATAGAGGCAGGGATGGCAATATTAGAAATTAATTAAGCAACAAGACTAACAATGGATAGACAGCAGTGGAGAGAAATAGTTCATCATGATGGTTGATGATGAGTTTCACTGAAGTTAGTGGGATTTCTCTGCCTTATGACTGAAGCCTCAGAATGACAAAGGTGGGCATCAGATAGACTTCACACGAGAAAGTTTTGCATTCTGGAAAGAATCTGCGAGATTTTCACAAACCCCAGTGAGATTGTGTGTGTTTTCACCAAAGTTTGTGAGAATGTTGCGAGATTCTTGAAAACACTCTGTGCAAGTGCAAAATGACCACCGCAGCAACAATGACAATGTCCTCAGGCAGCAACAATGACATGCGAAGGGCATTGAATAATGTGATCCCAATCTCATTTGCAGATGACATGACCATGCTTAGAAGAGGCTGACCCTGCAGCTTGGAAACCTTTGGTGCAGTCTTTGATTGGTTTCTTCCAGAACTCTCACAATATGTTTCTCATGCACAAATTACTTTCATGTCTTGTCCTGTCCACCTTCCAACCTCTTCCATGAGTTTTCTCCTCTCAACCTGTGTTCCCACCTGGGAACTTTGCTCCTCCCCTACCACCACTCGCAGTCTCCCCAGAGTTTTCTGCTCCCTAACCATATCTGCCCCTTCTCCCTGACTGCCCCCTCTGCCTGGAACTCCTTCTCTGGATAAATTCAACATGTTCTGTTCTGGGCTTTTAAATCCCTCCTAATAAGACCTTTCTCTTCCTTCAGGCTTTCCCTAGCTCGTCAGCCACATAAACTATTTGCTAAAGCTTCTCTTTATACTGCATTATCCTTCAGAATTCCTCGCCTCCTTTTGTAACTAAGCTAAGCACACGCACCTGAAACTTTTGCTCCATGTGGGAAGATGGGTGGAGATGGGTGTGCATGCATATACGCATGCGCCAATGCGCTGCCCCCGCACTGGTGCACACACCGATCCCCCCACAGCTGTAGCCCATGGGAAAAGGGTATAATAATAATAATTTATAATAAATTAAATAATAATAATTCATAATAATAACTAATCACCTACCATCTCTTCTATACCTCAGTGCACTGTGACTCTGTCCATGAGTACTGTGTCTACTCCCCATTTCCGTAGACTCACTGCATACTCTCCCATTTTACCGCACAACTCCTCATTCTATTCTTTTTTAAAGTCCAATGCATTTATTACTACTATTATTACTGAATGGGAAACATGGTATCTGTTCTGCTTCAGTAAATAGGAGAACTGCAAAGAGGCCATACTGCAGGGATAACATGCAGGAAAAGCCTTACAAGCATTGCCCCTGTTAACAGGAAACCCCCTCCCACTCGTGACCTCTCGGGGTGATGTACCCCAATAATCACCGTTCCTTAAACTTCGGGGGGAATTGGCTTAAAGACTTAAACTGGGGTCTCCATGTGTTCAAAGGATCAAGCTGAGGACAGTACGAGGTACAGGCAGTTTTATGTACCCTCTCCAAATAGAAAGAGAGAGAAGGAGACAGGTATCCAAAAACAACAGGTTTATTGGTTTATAACACAGAGAAACACAGAAACACAGCCCCAGTCTGGCTGGTGGGGTTTAAAACACAAGCGGCTTGTGGGGATGGTAGGAGAAGAGAGGGGGGCGTATTCCAGTTCTGGCTCAGTGAGGGGGAGCAAGAGAACACAATAGAGAGAGAGAAGGAGACAGGGAGAAAGAAAAAGAGGGCTTCTCCAGTTGGCTGGGAAAGTCTGGACCTGCAGTTACCTTTTCCTGGCCTGTTGAGACGGGACAGGCAGCCCACGGATCCAGCAAAGTTCAGGGGATGAAGGAAAAAGCAAAAAGGGCAGACCAGAGTCTGGAAGAAAATCCTAACACAGACACGCACAGAGCAACCTGCATGTATCTGGGTCCAAAAACTTCTCAGAGGTGGAAGGGAAACTGTAGGGCAGTTATTGGGTACTGAAAAGAAGGTTTTTGGGAGGCTACACAGGGTCATTTGAGGTGTACAAAGGGCTAATGAGGGGAGGTTACTTCCATGACAAAGAGGGCCATACTAGATGCCCAAGATATCTTTGTCACAGGGGGAAACTATAAACAGAAGATGCAGGGAGGGGAGGTAAGGCTAATGACGGTCTTTAGGGTACAATGGGTGTGTGTCTGGTTTCTCTTGAGGAATACAGGGATTGGGGGGGTTCTGTACTGAATCATGGCCACCAGTTCCTTGTTACAACAGGGTGAGCCTTCCTTCTTAATGACCCCATTCTTTACTCAGAGGGCCCTCCCTTCCAGTCCGTTTTTCCACCTTTGGCTAGTATCGTTCCATGAGTGTCTCCTGGTTGCTATGGCTAGGGTAGCTGGGCCCGATCCTTATTTCCTATCCATTTTCATCTGAACCCCCCCCTTTCTGCTTGTGCACCTCGTATGGGGAGGCTTCCCTGTCAAGCCTCTATCCCCATGTTCTCCGGCCTCAGTTGGTTCCTGGGGGCTTTTTGCATGCCCTTCTTCTCAGGTCCCTTGACCTCAGTTTACATAGAAAGAGTGGGGTGGTGGTGTTACCCATTGTAGGGGAATTTTAGGGGTCCATTCTTATCAGTCCCCCCATTGGGAACTTTTTAACTTGTTAAAACGGTTCCCACAATTAAGGATGGGCCACCTCTGAAGCACAGCCTTCAATACGTTGGCCCACAACGTGCAAAAACACCAGCCGCTGGAAGATCTATGACCAAAGTAGTCTGTTGGAGTCTATAAGACACTGGTGCCTAGAACCCCAGTTCAGCAAGACCCTCTTCCCCTTGATTATTGCGTGATGGCATGGGCACAACACGACGAGATGGTGGTGCTGGAGCGTTATGGGTGACAGAGGGGACACTCAATGGGGGGTGGGGGGAAAGTGGAAGGAAACCGGAAGAAGAAGAACAACATAATACAGTACAGACCAGGTTATCCAAACTATAAAAATCAATGAAATATGAGGGGGAAATATCTAAGGGAGTCAATGAAATAACCATTCAAGAAAAACAATACAATATCTAAAGGAGTCAATGAAATACAAGGGGTAAAATCAATACATACCAGAAAAACAATAAACATTCTATACATAGGTACACCTGGGAGCTACCTGTTCTATTTACCATCTGGCTAAGGTCACCTGGACTTTTTGTTACCACAGGATACTCTCGTTTTACTCACATGCGAGCCTTGGCCATGGTTTGCTAATTTTCTTGAGAGATCGTGCATGCTTTAGAGGAATGGATCTCTTCTTAAATTTTGGTCCCAATTTCCAAATTATAATTCACCACCCCCCGTTGATACCCCGTGGCCAGAAGGGCTGAGCCAAATTACCAGTTTGTACCTTTAACAAGGAGCCCCATTCGATGGGACAATTCCACCCAGGTGTATCCTATAAGGCATAATGGTTCATAAGCTTCAGCTGCTGGAAAGCGCTGAGGCAACTCAAACATAGCTTTTAATAGAAATTGAAACAACTGTTGTGGCCGGGAGCAAAAGGCAAAGTTCTGCTCGTGGGCCAATGTTCTGAGGGAGAGACGTTCCAGGCAGCGAGAAACCTTCCCAAAGAAAACCCGAGTTCTCAAAGTCTGGTGGTCCTGCTGGAGGGCTTGCTTCACGTTTTGGAGCTACAAAAGGGGGGGCTGCTCATGCTACACACCACTGGCTGTCCTGACTGGGAAGCTGCATGCAACAAGTGGGGGCTTGGGACGGGCTCCAGTGAACATCTGGGTCCACAGGCTCTGTTCCTGGCATTGAACTCTAGATTGGCTCCCTCCCGTTTCGTCACTGGGTTTACAGATCTCCTTCCTGGCTTTGCTCCTGGGACTGGTTTTATTTCTCACCGCTGCTACATGCATCTTGATATGCCTGCTGAGAAAAAACATCTGGGGGGGGCGTTTCTCACTCAGAGGCGAGGGTTAACCGGGGACAAGGGGAGAGATTGAGGATCTAGGAGTCCCTCCTTCCAAGAAAAAGGAAAGAAGGGGGAGTGAAACCAAAGAGAAGGACAATTTTATGACTCATCGCCGACATATCCAATAAGGGGGTTGAATTCCCACATTTCTCGGCAGAGGGGAGTGGATGGAGGTTGGTTCCCTTCCAGGACTGGATACCTGTTCTGGTTGCATGTTCAGTGGGGTTACATCTGTTCCCTTGGTCTCCTGGAACTTACCCTCCCATTCATGGCTTCCTTGGGAAGAGACCGCCAGTTCTTCTACTAAGCAAGGGTGAAAGAGCTAGTCGGAGCTAGTGGTTGGCTTGCCTGGAGTTCCACAGGTTTACCAGCCCACTCCTTTTGCTGGGAGCTGTGAAAATACTTTCTCCACGGTTTGCCTCATTTACCTTCTGGGATTTCGACCTGGTAAATGGCTGGACTGACCCTGTTAATGATCCTAACAGGACCTTCCCACTTATGTGTTAGGGAATGCTTTGAAGCGGAGAACTTTTGATACATTACCGACTGCCCTTCTTCCCAGACAATGGGCTTTCTGTTCCATCCTAGCCTCCTATCTATATCTTGCTGGACTACTCCCAGACGTATGGCAGTCTGCCTATGGATTTTTGCTAGTTCCTCCACCAACATTTGTATCCATTCCTCAGAGACAGTTTTGTTTTCCCAGGTGCTGGGTAACTCTGTTCCCAGCCACCAGGACTCCAGCATTTGCATGCGCCTTCCTGTCATCACCTGAAAAGGAATGAACCCATGTACTGCCCTTGAACCCCTTAAAGTCATCAAGATTATTGGGAGTTTCTCATCCCAGTCTTTGCCAGAGGGACTAATTTGTTTCTTCAAAGCTTCCTTTAAAGTGCGGTTAGTTCTTTCCACTAACCCAGAGGAGGTGGGGTGTCCAGCTATGTGAAAGTGCTGTTTGATTCCCAGGGCTTTGCATAGCTTCTGCATTACGTCTCTGACAAAATGGGGTCCCATTTCTGAATCTATGCACCTGGGAATACCCCATCTGGAAAACATAATATTGAAGAGCATCTTGGCAGTGGTTACAGTGGTATTATTTTTACAAGGGAGGGCTTCTGGCCATTTACTGAATGCATCAACTATGACAAGACAATACTTATTGCCTCTGGCTATCGTGGGGAGGGGGCCTATGTAGTCTATTTGAATCCTGGCCCAAGGACCCTCAATCCTTTGGTGCTGAATGGGAACCTTAAGAGTCTGGTGATCTGCATTAACCATGGCACATGACAGACAATTATCACACCATTGGTCTACATCTGATTTTATCTGGGGCCACCATCCTGTGTCTTTTACTCTGCTTAAAGTATCCTGCTTCCCTCTGTGCCCTTGCTCATGGACAAACTGTATCAGCTCCCCCAGTACATTCCCTGGGACAATCCAATATCTATTGCCCCCAGGATCGATTGCCCACCATACCTCGTTGTCTTTGGTGATGGTGTATCTCCCTGTGCTGTCTTTCCCCTTTGTGCCAGGTCTCTATATCTTTGTCTCCTTCCTGCAAAGTGCTTAGGTCTAGGGTGCTTACCCCTGATCCTAGTATGCTAGTTCTAGTGGTGAATAGAGCTACGGGTGTTTCCAGGGAGGGTGAGTCCTTTGCAAAGTCAGGGGGCTCACTCTGGGTGGCTGCGTCTTTTGCCAGCATGTCTGCCTGGCTATTCCAAAAAGCTGCATCTGTAAGCTTTTTAGAATGCCCATCAACATGTGTGACCCAAGTCAATCCGGTTCTGGTTTTAACCAGTTCTGCTATTTTAATCCATTTGTCTGAATGGGCTATGTCTCCCATCTGAGGCAGTCATGTTTTTCCCTAGCCAAATTGGGAGCCAGGCTGTGGCGGCTCGCGCCGTCCAGTCTGAATCCGTATAAATGGCCAGAGAGATGTCTAGGGGCTCGAACTCAAGGACAGCCAATACAGCCTGGACTTCAGCTGCCTGGGTGGAGTGAGGGCGTGCGGATCCCTGCAACACCTGTCCATCCAGCACCCGAACTGCTGCCCAGCCTGTCTTTGGCCACCCCTGGTCATAAAAGGATGACCCATCTGTGTACCACACCGTTAACCCCTTTTCTGTTGCCTCCTCCTGATTTTTACCCCACTGTACAGGCCATTCTATGTGCCGGGGCTCGGGGAGCGGGCAAACGTGCTCTTCCCCTTCTACAAGTAAACCATAGGGGGAGGGGTTTTCTTTCTGTTCCTTACTGAACCCCACTCCCCTTCCCACCAATGCCAGGGTCCACTGGGGCTACTAACCTGCCCATCCTGAATCTTGCCGGAGATGATGTATTTCATTGGTGAATGGGGGGTTTGAACTATTACCTTAGACCCTCCAATTATGTACTCCCAGTGCCGTAAAGACCAAACCAAGGTTAGACATGCCTTTTCGCAAGGGAGGAACCTCTGTTCCACCTCATTGAGCAGCCTGGAGGCATAAGCTACTACACGCTGCTGCCCCATTTGCTGCTGATTGAGAGTGACCCCTATGCAAGTTTCTGTTGCTGCCAATTGTAGGGATCAGGGTGAGCCAGTGCTGGGGCTTGTGCCAAATCCTTTTTTAGAGTTGCCAATGCTTCTTGTTGATCAGGGCCCCAATCCCATAACAGTCCCTTTTTCAGGAGCTTGTACAGAGGTCTTGCTTTATCTGCAAAGAACTCTATAAAGTCCCTGGAAAAGTTCAGGGTGTCCAGTATGGCTCTGAGGGAATGCAAGTCTGTGAGTGCATGCAATTTAGCAATCACCTCCACCCTCTGGGCGTCTGGGGACCTTCCCTCTTCTCCCAGACTGATACCCAAGTATTTCACCTCTGTTTTCACAAGCTGTGCTTTGTCTCTACTAACCTTAAACCCAGTCTCTTGAATTATGGCCATTACCTCCCTAGTTACCTCTGCAGTCTTGTCCCTGTCTGGTGAATGCACCAGGATATCATCTACATATGACAAAACACACCCTTTTGACTCCGGCTTCAATTTATTCCACATCCCCGCCACCACTGAGTGGCAAATGCTGGGGGATGAATGGAAACCTTGGGGCGTTCTGGTAAAACTGTACTGTTGATTCCTGTATGTAAACACAAACTTGTACCAACAGGCTGGATGGAGAGGGATCGCAAAGAAATCATTTGCCAAATCAATAACAGAGTACCAGCGGGACCCTGTGGATATCGCTGCTACTATCTCGTTATATTTAGCCACCACTGGAGCAAAGGGAGGAGTCACTGTATTCAAGGCCCGATAGTCTACAGTCATCCAGTATGTCACCCCATCTGCTTTAATAACTGGCCAGATGGGGGAGTTACAGACAGACTGCATCTTTACAATGACTCCCTGCCCCAGTAGGCTATCTATTGTGGCTTGAATTCCCTCCTCAGCCTCTGCTGGATACTTGTATTGCTTTTGCAGGGGGGGGATCTTTCCCCTCGATGAGCACCTCCTCCTCTACCTTCCCGCACTCTGCCTTGTCTTTAATCCATACCTGGGGAAATTCCTGGGTCCATGGATCATCGGTCAAGGGGAGAACAGGAAGCGGTGTTTTAAGAGCTGTGAAGCGGTGTATGGCGGAAACCTCGGAAGGACCCCCTGGGACTTGCCACAGTACCCCATTAGCTAGGTCTACTGTTAGCTGGGACTCCTTCAAAAATGGAGTCCCAATGATCCCTTTTTCTTTGCCCTTGTGGACACAACTCTCCATGGTTCCCTTCAGCTTGCCTAATTCAAAGGGAACCTTTTTCCATACAGGCTTCCTGGGTTCCCCAGCATAACCGCTGATCGCCATGGTTTTACCAGAGGGTTCCCCTGCATTGACCCAGTCTGGATCCAATATGTTCACGGAGGCCCCCGTGTCTACCAAAAGCTGGGCCAGAGTTCTCGGATTCCCAATGCTGGCTTTTACATTGGGTCTCCCCTATCTATCAGGGTGTAGTTTTGCAACTACCTCAGGGGGACCCTTGGGAATTGGGCACACCTAGCAGAAAGCATGGACCTTCCACAACACTTGCTACTGCTCTGAGGTCCTATTTCTTGTGTCTGGGTCCTCAGACCCCATGGCTGCTACTGGCTGGGAGGGAGCTTGACTAAACCCCTGCCCTCGCTGTCTCCTTAACTCATCTACGGCGCTCATTAAGGCTTGCAGGGGTTGGAGATGGAACTGTCCCATATCTACCCCATATGATTTTAACTCTCCCCATACATATGCCCGAAGAGGGTTCCCGGGCTCTCAGTTGAGATTGGTTCTGGGGGGAAAACTGTTACCATAATTTCCCTGGGGCCCCTTCTGTGGGTAGGAGGAGTTGGGTGAAGGACTCATGGTTGGCAAAGAGGAAGCTGAGGAGTGGGGGCCGCTATTCATAAGCATAACCGCTTGGACCGGCTCTAGCTGCTGCTTGCGAGCAGTCCGTTTGGTTCCACCCATCACCCTCATCAGGTCTGCCACTTGCTGGATACCCACAGATAGCTCATCCCAGGTAACCTGTGCCATATCCATTCTCCCCATTGCCATTTTGACCTGGGGGGGCAAGTCTTGCATATACAGCCTCTATGAAATCCCTAGAGTCATATTGCATGACTCACCTCCCGTCCCTTTGCCCTGGGACCACCACCTCCGCTAAGGTCCCCAATAGCTTCTTGCGAACCACATAAGCCTCCGGCTGCTCTCCAGGAACCTGTGTCTCCAGGAAAAACAGCCTCTGTGGGCTCTGCCCTGGGAGCATGGCCTGCAGTACCACCTTCATCCGTTTGCCACAGGTGGCACCGTGGATGTTAGCCATACCGAGCCCCGCTTCCAGGACATGCGCATTGGCGGATGACGTGCTCGTCCGGGCCAATTTTGTCAGATCTACCCCAGCTGCTGTGGGATAGATCTGCCACACTCTTGCCATCCAAGAAATGGCAGTTTCTTGATTCAATGGGCCCACCTGCTCAGCAATAGCTTTCACCTGAGTGGGGGTCCACCTAACTGTTTCTCTAATCTCTTCATGGGTCGCCCTCCCTCCTGCTCTGATACGATCCACGTCTCGGCTTACAATCGGGGCCACTGGCTCTGATGCTTGCCAAGCGGGATTATACGGGGCTTCAGGAATGGTATCCCTAGGCAGATTGGGATCTTCCCTAAGGAACATGGACCCCACCCCAGAAAGATCCTTGGTTCGCACGGCGGCTATTAAACCTTTGTGCAGGTCGAGTTCTCCCCGCCTTGTCTTACTTTGTGGGATTGGTTTCAGTGGGTCTCACCCGCTGATGTGGAGGATGTCCTTGGGAAGGTCAAAGCCACCTTTTGTGAACTGGACCCATGTACGTCCTGGCAGGTTAAGACCAGCTGGGACATGCTGGGGCCATTGCTGGCAGGGGTGTTCAATGGCTCCCTTTGAGAGGGCAGGGTGCCAAGCTGCCTTAAAGAGGTGGTGGTCTGGCCCCTGTTCAAAAAATCATCTCTTGACATTGACTTCTTCACCAGTTATTGGCCTGTCTCTAGCCTTCCCTTTTTAGGGAAGGTTATTGAACACGTAGTGACTCGGCACTTGCAGGAGCATCTGGACCGACTCAGTTTTCTAGATCCTTCACAGTCTGGATTTTGTCTGGGTTATGGTACTGAGACTGTGCTTGTGGCTTTGGTCCACGACCTTCACCATGAATTAGATCAGGGTCATTCAATCCTGATCATTCTATTAGTTCTGTTGGCTGTTTTTCATAACGTTGACCATGAGATGTTGGTGACTCATCTGCAGGACCATGCCAGGGTGGGTGGGACTGTTCTCGAATGGTTTCACTCTTTCCTGGCTGGAAGAACTCAGCCAGTGGACCTTCAGGACCATTTTTCATATGCCTAGGACCTCTCGCATGGAGTCCCGCAGGGTTCCATTCTGTCCCCTCTCCTGTTCTACCTGTATATGCACGCTCTGGGTGAGGTTATGAGGAGCTGTGGAGTTCGTTGTCATCAATATTTATTTATTTTTATTTATTTATTTATTTTCTGGATTTATACCCTGCTCCTCCTGCAACCAGCTTGGGGTGGCTTCCAACAGTAATAACACATCTAAAATACATATAAAACCATTTTAAAACATCAAAACCATTACAAATATTAAAACAGGGCCTAGGAAAACATTAAAACAATAAATAGGGTAGGGGAGATAAAACCTTCTAACCCACTCTCCCTCCCTCCACAAAGGCCTGGCCGAACAGCCAGGTTTTAAAAATTCACCGGAATGTCAAAAGGCTCGGGGCCAGGCGAGCTTCCTCTGGAAGGGAGTTCCAAAGGCACGGCACAGCCACCGAGAATGCCCTCTCGATTGTGGCCCCCCGCTTAACGTGGGGGACCTCCAAGAAGGCACCCCCGGCAGACCGAAGGAGATGCTCTGGGGCGCGGAGGGTGAGGCAGTCCCTGAGGTATGAGGGGCCCAGACTGTGAAGGGTCTTATAGATCAACATCAACACCTTGAACCTAGCTCGGCATGCTATTGGCAGCCAGTGCAGACTCCAGAGCACGGTTGTAATGTGCTCTTGATGACCCATCCCTGAAAGGAGATGGGCCACCACATTCTGCACTAGCTGCAGTCTCTGAACTAGGAACAAGGGCAGCCCCACGTAGAGCGTGTTGCAGTAGTCCAGCCTCGAGGTGATGAAGACATGGATGAGGGAGGCCAGGGCCGGGCCGGAGACAAACGGACGCAGCCTCCGCACCAGATGCAACTTGCGGAAAGCAGCCTTCATGACTGCCTCCACCTGCCTCTCCAGGCAGAGGTCCGGGTCCAATATCACCCCCAAATTCCGGACCTGCTGAGCTATATGGGCAAGCCCCCCCAATAAGGGGGGCCACTACCTCCTTCGCTCTCCCCACCAACATCACCTCTGTCTTATTGGGGTTGAGCTTCAGTCTTCTCTGCTGCATCCATTCCGCCATGGCCTCCAAACACTGGGAAAGCAACGAGACCGCAGGGTCTGGATCAGTTGAAAAGGAGAGGTACAGCTGAGTATCATCAGCATATTGGTGACACCACACCCCAAACCTGCTCACGAACTCGTCCAAGGGCTGCATATATACATTAAATCAAAATGGAGAAAGAATAGAACCCTGAGGAACGCCGCATGATAAAGCGCGGGGGCAAGATGTCTCATCCCCCCAGCACCACCCACTGGCTTCTCCCCGAGAGGAATGAATGGAACCAATTCAAAACAGTCCCATCCAGACCCCCCAGGTCACGCAGCCGTCTCAACAGCAGCCCATGGTCCACGGTATCAAAAGTGGCCGACAGACCTAGAAGGATGAGAAATGTTGAACACCCTGCATCCATCTCCCGGCGAAGGTTGTCAACCAAGGCCACCAATGCCATCTCAGTGCCATAGCCAGGATGAAACCCAGATTGAAATGGGTCCAAGAAACTGATGCTATCCAGATGCACCTGAAGCTGGAGTGCCACCGCCCGCTCAGTAACCTTCCCTAAAAAGGGAAGGTTAGAGACAGGTCAGTAACTGGTGAGCGCATCCACGTCCAGAGATGGTTTCTTCAGCAGGGGGATCACCACAGCATCCTTGAGGCTAGGCGACAACCTCCCCTGCTGCAAGGATGCGTTCACCACCCTCGCCAGTACCGTTCCCAATGTCTCCCTGGAGGCTTTCACCAACCAGGACGGGCATGGATTGAGTTCACAACAAGTGGCCCTCACAGACCCCAAGACATCCACTGCATTAGCCAGCGTCACTTCCTGAAACTCCCCCCACAAAGCTGGACCAGACGGGGCATCCATCACCTCGCGCCCTCCCCCTACAGCCCCTAATCCAACATCAAAGTCGCTCTGAATCCGACCGATCTTGTCTGCGAAGTAGTTGACAAACTCCTCACAGCAGGCCTGGGAAAAGTCCCTGTCCAGGCGCAGGGAGGCCGGACTAACCAGCCCCTGCACAATCCAAAACAGCTTCGCCGGGCGTGACTTCGCAGACGCTATGAGGGCAGCAAGAAACTCCTTCCTTGCTGTCCTCACAGTCTCAACATAGGACCGCAAATGGGCCCTATGGAGAAGTCAGTCAGAGTCAGATCGAGTCCGACGCCAGTGTCGCTCCAGCCTCCTGCCAGCTCGTTTCATACACCACAGCCCCTCAGTAAACCAAAGGGCCCTGCGGTGACGAGACCGAGGCAGAGGGCGTCTCAGAGCCACCCTGTCGATGACCTCCTCCAGCAAGCTGTTCCAATGCTGGACCAGCTCATCGACAGAGTGACCATCCAGGTCCAAGGTTAGCTCCCTCAGGACCTCTTGGAACCGCTGGGGTTCCATCAGCCTCCGAGGGCAGACCAAGCTAAATGGTCCTTCCCCCTTCTGGAGGGGGTGTGCTGAGAGACTAGCCTGAAGGAGATAATGGTCCATCCATGACAAGGGCACTGCCCTAACCTCCCCCAATANCCTGCTCCTCCTGCAACCAGCTTGGGGTGGCTTCCAACAGTAATAACACATCTAAAATACATATAAAACCATTTTAAAACATCAAAACCATTACAAATATTAAAACAGGGCCTAGGAAAACATTAAAACAATAAATAGGGTAGGGGAGATAAAACCTTCTAACCCACTCTCCCTCCCTCCACAAAGGCCTGGCCGAACAGCCAGGTTTTAAAAATTCACCGGAATGTCAAAAGGCTCGGGGCCAGGCGAGCTTCCTCTGGAAGGGAGTTCCAAAGGCACGGCACAGCCACCGAGAATGCCCTCTCGATTGTGGCCCCCCGCTTAACGTGGGGGACCTCCAAGAAGGCACCCCCGGCAGACCGAAGGAGATGCTCTGGGGCGCGGAGGGTGAGGCAGTCCCTGAGGTATGAGGGGCCCAGACTGTGAAGGGTCTTATAGATCAACATCAACACCTTGAACCTAGCTCGGCATGCTATTGGCAGCCAGTGCAGACTCCAGAGCACGGTTGTAATGTGCTCTTGATGACCCATCCCTGAAAGGAGATGGGCCACCACATTCTGCACTAGCTGCAGTCTCTGAACTAGGAACAAGGGCAGCCCCACGTAGAGCGTGTTGCAGTAGTCCAGCCTCGAGGTGATGAAGACATGGATGAGGGAGGCCAGGGCCGGGCCGGAGACAAACGGACGCAGCCTCCGCACCAGATGCAACTTGCGGAAAGCAGCCTTCATGACTGCCTCCACCTGCCTCTCCAGGCAGAGGTCCGGGTCCAATATCACCCCCAAATTCCGGACCTGCTGAGCTATATGGGCAAGCCCCCCCAATAAGGGGGGCCACTACCTCCTTCGCTCTCCCCACCAACATCACCTCTGTCTTATTGGGGTTGAGCTTCAGTCTTCTCTGCTGCATCCATTCCGCCATGGCCTCCAAACACTGGGAAAGCAACGAGACCGCAGGGTCTGGATCAGTTGAAAAGGAGAGGTACAGCTGAGTATCATCAGCATATTGGTGACACCACACCCCAAACCTGCTCACGAACTCGTCCAAGGGCTGCATATATACATTAAATCAAAATGGAGAAAGAATAGAACCCTGAGGAACGCCGCATGATAAAGCGCGGGGGCAAGATGTCTCATCCCCCCAGCACCACCCACTGGCTTCTCCCCGAGAGGAATGAATGGAACCAATTCAAAACAGTCCCATCCAGACCCCCCAGGTCACGCAGCCGTCTCAACAGCAGCCCATGGTCCACGGTATCAAAAGTGGCCGACAGACCTAGAAGGATGAGAAATGTTGAACACCCTGCATCCATCTCCCGGCGAAGGTTGTCAACCAAGGCCACCAATGCCATCTCAGTGCCATAGCCAGGATGAAACCCAGATTGAAATGGGTCCAAGAAACTGATGCTATCCAGATGCACCTGAAGCTGGAGTGCCACCGCCCGCTCAGTAACCTTCCCTAAAAAGGGAAGGTTAGAGACAGGTCAGTAACTGGTGAGCGCATCCACGTCCAGAGATGGTTTCTTCAGCAGGGGGATCACCACAGCATCCTTGAGGCTAGGCGACAACCTCCCCTGCTGCAAGGATGCGTTCACCACCCTCGCCAGTACCGTTCCCAATGTCTCCCTGGAGGCTTTCACCAACCAGGACGGGCATGGATTGAGTTCACAACAAGTGGCCCTCACAGACCCCAAGACATCCACTGCATTAGCCAGCGTCACTTCCTGAAACTCCCCCCACAAAGCTGGACCAGACGGGGCATCCATCACCTCGCGCCCTCCCCCTACAGCCCCTAATCCAACATCAAAGTCGCTCTGAATCCGACCGATCTTGTCTGCGAAGTAGTTGACAAACTCCTCACAGCAGGCCTGGGAAAAGTCCCTGTCCAGGCGCAGGGAGGCCGGACTAACCAGCCCCTGCACAATCCAAAACAGCTTCGCCGGGCGTGACTTCGCAGACGCTATGAGGGCAGCAAGAAACTCCTTCCTTGCTGTCCTCACAGTCTCAACATAGGACCGCAAATGGGCCCTATGGAGAAGTCAGTCAGAGTCAGATCGAGTCCGACGCCAGTGTCGCTCCAGCCTCCTGCCAGCTCGTTTCATACACCACAGCCCCTCAGTAAACCAAAGGGCCCTGCGGTGACGAGACCGAGGCAGAGGGCGTCTCAGAGCCACCCTGTCGATGACCTCCTCCAGCAAGCTGTTCCAATGCTGGACCAGCTCATCGACAGAGTGACCATCCAGGTCCAAGGTTAGCTCCCTCAGGACCTCTTGGAACCGCTGGGGTTCCATCAGCCTCCGAGGGCAGACCAAGCTAAATGGTCCTTCCCCCTTCTGGAGGGGGTGTGCTGAGAGACTAGCCTGAAGGAGATAATGGTCCATCCATGACAAGGGCACTGCCCTAACCTCCCCCAATACCGGACCCCCCCGCCTCTAGGCCAGAACCAAAGATCAGGTCGAGGGTGTGCCTCTCCTTTTCAACTGATCCAGACCCTGGCTTGCCCCTGGAAAATCGAACACCACGTGAAGGGCCTCAATACCTACAATCTCTGGGACTGGATACCTCCTAACAGGCCAGTCCTCTCTAAAAACAATCACTACACCACCTCCCCAGCCATCCATGCAGAGCTGATGCTGCACAGAATACCTGGCTGGAACTAGATCGGCCAAGATTGGACCGTCCAGCTCGTCCAGCCAGGTCTCCGTAATACATGCGAGGTCCACGGCCCAATCCAAGATCAAATCCTGGACAATTGGGGCCTTGTTAGCAACGGACCTCACATTCAGCAACAACAACTCCCTATGTGTGGACCTTTGACACGGCTCCTCCCTCACCCTCAGTGAGGAGACAGCAACTGACACCTCCCTCAGGTACCTTGGTCCCCTAGGGGTGCGAGCCATCCAACCCCATGGGCCATACCGTTCTCGCCCCAGAACCACCCCAATAGCTTCACCCTCCCCCCTGTCCACCAAAACCCGCCCCCTGAAACCTGGCTGCTCGCCCCATGACCTCCCCCCCAAAAAACCTCACTCCCATCCCCCCAGCCATCCTGCTGCCACCAGGGGCCAGTAGGGACCATATCCCCCCACCCGACTTCCCTCTCTCACAGGGGTCAGGTTCCACCCCCTCCCCTCCCAATGCTCCCCCTGCTGCCACCAGGGTCAATCACTGGGATACCCTCCCTCTCCTCCCTCTAACCACCACTCCTACACCCCCACCCTACCTCCCTAGCCCTGAGCAAAAAGAATCCCACAAAAACAAAATGTCCCCCCTGCCACCCCCTGCGGCCCCAAAGCACCCCAAAGTGTTGCACCCTTTCGCCGCAGACCTTTGGCTCATAGCCTGAAGTGGAAGCCACTGACCGCTGGGCTTTAAAGCCCTGGCTATTTCCGGGTGGGGGAGGGGACAAGCCGGCCCCCACAACTGGCTTCTGTGCTCCCCCCCACCCCCCAGGCACTCACAAAGTTCTTTCTTTGTCCCCACAGGTCCCGCAGAGTGAGAGGTGGCGGCACAGGAACCCCCTCCTCGCCGGCAGAGATGGCAACAGCACCCAGCAGAGGAAGGCAGATAGGTAGATGATACTGGCATATGCTGATGACACTCAACTCTATCTCTCTTTTTCATTAACCTAGACCCCACAGTCTCGGTGCTTACAAAATGTTTGGCGGCTGTGGGGGACTGGATGAGGGCCAGCTGACTGAAGTTGAATCCTGACAAGATGGAGGTGATACTAGTGGGGAAGGCGATGGGTGTGGCATCCCCCATCATTGATGGGGTTAGTCCTCTGCTGGTTCCCCAGATTTGGAATCTGGGAGTGATCCTTGATGTGCAGCTTCATCTAGATGTCCAGGTTGGAGCTGTGGCGAGGAGCACATTCCGCCAATTACACTTGGTGTGACTGCTTCAACCAATTCATCTCAGACTCCTACCTGGCCACTATCATCCATGCTTTCATCACCTCAAGACTGGACTAATGTAACGGGCTCTACGTGGGGCTGCCCATGATGATGGTTTGGAGATTGCAGATTGTGCAGAATGCGACGGCCCGTCTCCTTACAGGGATGGGTTGTCATGAGCACATTACACCGGTGCTCCATTCTCTGCACTGGCTGCCTATAGTCTTACAGGCCCAATTCAAGGTGCTGGTTCTTACCTATAAAGCCCTATATGGCTTGAGCCCCATATATCTGAGGGATCACCTCACTCCCCATGCTCTGTTCAGCCCCTGCGATCAGTCGGGAGCATCCTTCTCAAAGTCCCCTGGGTATCCCAGGGGCTACTATGGAGTGGGCGTTCTCAGTAGCTGTGCCGAGGATGTGGAACTCCCTCCCAGAAGTGGCCTATGTGGCCCCAAACCTCTCCTCTTTTTGACATCAATGCAAGACCTGACTGTTCCGCCAGGCCTTTGGCAAGGGAGATGGTTGAGGGTGGGTTTTTATTTTTATGGGGGGGTGCTAAGGGTGGGGTATTTTTTTCCTCTCTCCTCTTTTCCCAGCGGGGTGTCGCCTCCTTTTTTCCCCTCTTTTCCCTATTTTAGATGTTTTATGTTACTATTTGTGTATTTTTGTGTGTGTTTTTATACTTTTATATATTGTAAGCCACCCCGAGCTGCCTTTGCAGGAGGGGTGGGATATCAAATGTTTTAATAAAATAAATAAAATATAAATGCGATTTTCTTTCTAAGAGCATTTCTGCAGCTCTTGATTATAAGCAATTTGGATGGTAGATGATATGAATTTTATGAAGAAATTTAATCTACCCTTTGTCAAACATGTTATAGATTCAGCAAGGTCTTTCATAAAGTCTTTGTAAAGGAAATGTTACAAAGGTAGAAATGGCACACCCCTTTTCATATTCAAAATATCATTTTGCTGTTCAGGAAGTTATTTTAAAGAAGGTGAAAGGAGTTAAAAATTAGAGGATAGGTAACTTTTATATATTCAAAGAGACACATACATTTTGAAACACTGGCCAGAACCGCAGCCACTTAGCTTACAAAGGGAGAAGGAGAGGGGTGAAAAGAGGTTGCCTGCCATCTTTATACCTCTCAAGTTACAATTTGAGTCAACCATTTTTTAATTCATCCTGGGGCTTTTGGCTTGCAGAGACATCTCTATTCCCTGCAACTTCTCAATGTAAGGCCTGGGACTAGAGCTGAAATGGTGAACTGCATTTTCAGGTAGAGCTGAAACTTGCCTCCTGGATCTCACTGGTTCTCAATGATTTATTTTTTTTTCCATCTCGTTATTAAGCAAGATGAGACAAGAAAATCCCCCATTCTCTCTGGCAATGGGAAAGATTCACAAGGTTGGCCGGGGTGAGTGGCTAGGTGTGTGTAGGGTTGGGGCGGGCCGGGGGATCAGGCAAGGTGTCTGAGTGGAGTGCCAGAAGTAGGCAGGAGAGAAAGACTTGGCCCTTGACCACCCCTGTTCCCCACATGATTCCCCTGTCATCCCAGGAAGGGAAATTCTGGGTGGGGGGCTGGAGGACAGAAGGGGGTGGGGACATCAGGAGTGGGGTACTTACCTTCCAGAAGGGGTCCCACAAAGCACGGTTTCTTCCCAGGCTCCTACGTTTGAAAATTAAAAAACAAACAACAACAAAAACCTAGGCATGCTCAGAAGGGCCTGAATCATCCCTTCTGGACATTCTCAGCCCTTTTCAAAGTTAGCACCCAGCAGCGTCAGTATGCTGCAGGGACCATCTTGCATGTGGGAGGCCAATTTTGGCATGCCCAGAAACGGCTGCCCAGTTTATTTTAAAATTTTATTTTCCAACTTACGAGCATGAGAAGAGGCTGCACTTTACGGGATCCGCTCTGAAGGGTAAGTACCCAGCCCTAACCCTCTGCTAGGCCCCTTCTGGGCCCTCAGCCACTACCAAGAATTTCCCTTCCCAGGCAGGCAGGGGAGCCAGGCAGGGATCAGATGTGATCAGGGGGAGATGTCTTTACCCCCTGATCACCTCTGGCATCCTGCCTGGCCCATTTGCCTCTCTGCCACCTCTTTGAGATCTTGCAAGATCTCGAGTGGGGTGAGATAGTGTAAGGCTTGCCTTCCCTTCTCGAGTCTGGCAAGATTCTTGTCGAGGGGGGATTCAGCTCTATTTTAGGGTGCCATTTCAGGTATCCAAATACTGCTCAAGTACTCAAAAAAACCCAAAATGTCTGTTTCTAGTTTTTGAGTATCCGAAATTACCCAACCCCCGAAAAGTACCTGAAAAATTCCCCTGAATTTGGAACGGGACGTTGAAATATTGGGAGAAAATTGTATTTCAGCATTACAGTATTTCAGGCACCCAATCAAAATCCGGTTCAGATACCAAAAATTATCCACACTTTTCAAATCAATTTGAATACTGGAAATTCAATACTGAGATAGAGTGTGGTTGCCGTGTTGGTCCTAAATGAAAGAGAGACAAAATTGTTTGAAGGATATCTGGCAGTACCAGCGCTATATACATTCAATGGGTATACCCATTTTTTGTGGGTACTCCTTTGAGCTCTGCCTGGGAATGAGTTCAGGGTGCACTTTATTTATATTACTCATCCATCTCAGCTAAGCTTAGATTCTAGCTACCTCAATTACTTTGGGTCAGGCTCAACAAATTGATGTGAGGATGCAGGTGGCGTGTCAAATTGTCACACTGACGTATCACCTTGAGATTCAGATTTTTCTTTCTTGTGGTTATGGAAAGCCTCAACAAATGGTGCCTCCTGCTGTAGAGGAGGTTGGAAGGAGGTATGCATTTGTAAAGTTTGATCAAATTCATTTCTGTGGTGGCAGTAGTTAACTGATCTCGCATTTCAACTGTGGTTTATTTTTAAAAAGGAGAGAGAGATGGGAAGGGAAGGGATTTCTCCTTACAAACCTTATCAGATACAACTCCAGTTAGAGGGTTAAACAACACTTCTACTTGTACTCCATCTGATTAAATTAACCACAAGCTAACCTCTGAGCTGACATTTTCAAACATAAACATGAAAGACAAATTATAACTCAGCACTCCAGGTATTTTGTACAAAATCTTTTTTGCTGGTCTCAGAAGCCCATTAAGAAAGAAAGGTGGAAAAGGATACAGAATTTTCAAGACGAGATTGTTAGGATAATTCTTTGATACTAAAATCCATGGTTCTGAGGGCTGCAGAGTTTTGTGCTGACTAAAAGGCACAATTAAAAGAGAGCGCTCTGCCTAGAACCAACAAACTTGCAATTAAAATTTATAGGAGCAATGACCTTGCTGCCAGCAATCTTGATGGATATCTGTGCAATTATTTCAACAGAAGTCAGTAATTCTAAATGATATTCTTGGAGAGTAACAAGTGGGTTAAAGAAGTGAAACAAAATAAACTTCAGACATCTCCACCCCACCGTCTCAGAACAACAATTTTGCTACCCAGATGCCAGTCATTTCAGTAAGGGATGCTTGAAGTAATTGAAGTTTTCACTGGCATGGTAGTACAATTGTGACTTGTGCCTAAGAATGTTAAATCAAATCTTTCTTTGCCCAAGTGATGGCTTTTGGGGGTTTTTTCTACTGAAACAACCCTTTACTCTGTAGTACTTCCAAGCCATAGAAGAATCCATGTTCTAGTACAGCAGATCCCAAAATTTTGCTCTGTATGACACCACTCTAGGGATGGGCAAACGCGGTTCGGAAGTTCGGAGTTTGGCCCGAACTCAGCCTGTTTGGACAACTGAACATGAACACAAATACGAACATGAACTGACCGAACTGAACTCAATTCCAGAAGCCGGTTGTGAGAGCCGACTTGTCCCCTCCCCCACCCAGAGGTAGCCGGGGATAGAAAGCCCAGCGGCCAGAGGCTCCATGCCAGGACTCTACCATCCACTTACCTGCCTGCCTGTGCTGTTTCCATCAGGTGCTGGCAAGGAGGGGGCTCGCTGTTGCTGCTGCTGCTTGGCTCCGCTGCTCCGCTCCATCCCACCTGTGGGGGGGAGGAAAAAGACTCTGTGAGTACCGGGGGTGGGAGGGAACACAGAAGCTGGTCGCGAGGCTTGTCCCCTCCCCCACCCGGAAGTAGCCGGGGCTAGAAAGCCCAGTGGCCAGCAGCTTCTTCCTCAGGCTGAGTGCCATAGGCCGCAAGCCACAGGGCCACAGTCAAAGGGCGTGGCACTTCGGGGAACTTTGGGGACACAGGGGGTGGCAGGGGATGGTTTTGTAGGGCTCCTTTTGTTCAGGGCTAGGGAGGTAGGGTGGGGGCATAGGAGGGGTGGTTAGAGGGAGAGGGGGAGGGTGCCCCAGTGACTGACCCTGATGACAGCAAGCAGAGTACAGGGAGGGTTATTTTGGGGGGAGGGGGGAGGAGTTTGACCCCGGTGAGAGAGGGAAGTCAGGCGGTGGGGAGATATGGTCCCTACCGGCCCCTGGTGGCAGCAGGATGGCTGGGGGGATGGGGGAGGTTTTAAGGTGGGTGAGAGGAGGAAGGTCATGGGGTGAGCAGCCAGGTTTGGGGGGCCAGGATCTGGTGGAGGGGGGGAGGGTGTAGCTATCAGGGTGGTTCTGGGGCGATGATGACATGGTCCATGGGGTGGGAATGGCTCGTGCCCCTAGGGGAGCAAGGTGCCTGAAGGAGGTGCAGGTTGCCATCCTCCCACTGAGGGTGAGGGAGGAGCTGGGTCCAAGGTCCGCACGTTGTTTAGCAGCTGTTGCTGCTAAATGCGAGGTCCATTGTTAACAAGGCCCCAATTGTCCAGGATTTGATCTCAGATGGGACCGTGGACCTCGCATGTGTTACGGAGACCTGGCTGGACAAGCTGGACGTTCCAATTTTGGCTCATCTCATTCCAGCTGAGTATGCTGTGCAGCATCAGCCCCGCACGGATGGCCGGGGAGGTGGTGTAGCGATTATTTTTAGAGAGGACTGGCCTGTTAGGAGGTATCCAGTCCAGAAGATTGTGGGTATTGAGGCCCTTCACGTGGTGTTTGATTTGGCCGGGGGCAAGCTAGGGGTGCTGCTGGTATACCGGGCCCCTTCCTGTCCGACGACATCCCTTACCACTCTAGCAGAGCTGGCCTCAGAGATGGTGCTGGGCTCCTCTAGGACCTTAATTCTGGGGGACTTCAACATTCAAGCCGATGCCAGCCTTGTCAGGGTAAAGCGAGAATTCATGGCCTCCACAGCAACCATGGATTTGTCCCAGGAGGTTATCTGCCCGACCCACTTGGGGGGACACACCCTCGACCTGATCTTTGGTTCTGGCCTAGAGGGGGGGGTCCGGTTGCGGGGAGGTTAGGGCAGTGCCCTTGTCATGGACAGACCATTATCTCCTTCAGGCTAGTCTCTCAGCGCACCCCCTCCAGAAGGGGAAGGGACCAGTTAGGATGGTCCTCCCTCGGTGGCTGATGGAACCCCAGCAGTTCCAAGAAGTCCTGATGGAGTTAACCTTGGACCTGGACAGTTACTCTGTCAATGAGCTTGTCCAGCGTTGGAACAACTTGCTGGAGGAGGCCATTGACAGGGTGTCTCTGAGACACCCTCTGTCTCGGTCTCATCACCGCAGGGCCCCTGGGTTCACAGAGGGGCTGCGGTGTATGAAATGAGTAGGCAGGAAGCTGGAGCGATGCTGGCATCGGACTCGATCAGACTCTGACCAACTTCTCAATAGGGCCCATTTGCGGTCCTATGTTGAAGCTGTGAGGACAGGAAGGAAGGAGTTCCTTGCTGTCCTCATAGCATCTGCAAAGTCACGCCCGGCAGAGCTGTTTCGGGTGGTGCGGGGGCTGGTCAGTCCAGCCTCCCTCCACCTGGACGGGGACTTGTCCCAGGCCCGCTGTGAAGAGTTTGTCAACTACATCGCAGACAAGATCGCTCAGATTCAGAGCAACTTTGATGCTGGATTAGAAGCAGTAGGTGGAGAGCGTGAGGTGATGGAGGCCTGGTCCATTCCAGCTTTGTGTGTGTGTGTGGGGGGTTCAGGAAGTGATGCCGGCCAATACAGCCGGGGTCTGTGAAGGCCACCTGTTGCGAACTCGATCCATGTCCATCCTGGCTGGTGAAAGCCCTCAGGGAGATGTTGGGGATGGTGCAGGCTAGGGTGGTGAATGTGTCCTTGCAGCAGGGCAGATTGTCGCCCAGCCTCAAGGAGGCTGTGGTGCTCCCCCTGCTGGAGAAACCATCTTTGTACGTGGATGCGCACGCCAGTTACCGACCTTTCTCTAACCTTCCCTTTTTAGGGAAGGTTATTGAACGGGTGGTGGCACTCCAGCTCCAGGTGCATCTAGATAGCATTGGTTTCCTGGACCCGTTTCAATCTGGGTTCTTCCCCAGCTATGGCACTGAGATGGCATTGGTGGCCCTGGTCGATGACCTCCACTGGGAGATGGAGGCAGGATGTTCAACATTTCTCATCCTGCTAGATCTCTCAGCCGCTTTTGATACCGTGGATCATGGACTGCTGTTGAGACGGCTGCGTGACCTGGGGGGGGGTCTGGATGGGACTATTCTTGAATGGTTCCATTCATTCCTCTCATGGAGGAGCCAGCGGGTGGTGCTGGGGGTTGAGACATCTTGCCCCAGCGCTTTATCATGCATCATTCCGCAGGGTTCCATTATGTCTCCATTATTATTTAATGTATATATGTAGCCCTTGGGGGAGGTCGTGAAAGGGTTTGGGGTGCAATGTCACCAATATGCTGTTGATACTCAGCTGTACCTCTCTTTTTCAACTGACCCAGACCCGGCTGTCTTGTTGCTATCCCAGTGTTTGGAGGCTGTGGCGGAATGGATGTGGCAGAGCAGACTGAAGCTTAACCCCAATAAGAGGGAGGTGATGGTGGTGGGGAGAGAGAGGGAGGTAGTGGCCCCCCTGATTGGTTTTTTTTCCCTCCTATAGCTCAGCAGGTCCAGAGTCTGGGGGTGATATTGAATGCGAATCTCCACCTGGAGCGGTAGGTGGAGGCAGTTGCGAAGGCTGATTTCCACCAGTTGCATCTGGTGCGGAGGCTGCGCCGTTCGTCTCCAGCCTGGACCTGGCCTCCCTCATCCATGCCTTTGTCACCTCGAGGCTGGACTACTGCAACATGCTCTACGTGGGGCTTCCCTTGTTCCTGGTTCGGAGGCTGCAGCTAGTGCAGAATGCAGCGGCCCATCTCCTTTCGGGGATGGGTCATCGGGAGGACATTACACCTGTGCTTCGGACTCTGCACTGGTTGCCAATAGCATGCCGAGCTAGGTTCAAGATTTTGGTATTGATCTACAAGGCCCTTCACAGTCTGGGCCCCTCATACCTCAGGGACCGCCTCGCCCTCCGCGCCTCAGAGTGGCTCCTTCGGTCTGCCGGGGGTGCCTTCCTGGAGGTCCCCCGCATTAAGTGGGGGGCCAGAATAGAGAGGGCATTCTTGGTGGCCGGGCTGCAAATCCAGAACTCCCTTTTGGAGGAAACTTGCCTGGCCCGAAGCTTATTGACATTCCGGCAAAGTTGTAAAACCTGGCTGTCTGCCCAGGCCTTTGTGGAGGGGGAAGGGGGGGGGTTAGAGGGTTTTATCTCCCCTACCCTATTTATTGTTTTCCCAGGCCCTGTTTTAATTCCTTGAATTGTTTTTGATGTATTTTAAATTGTTTTATATGTATTTTATATGTATGTGTTTATTTTTGGAAGTCGCCCCGAGCTGTTCTCAGGAGAGGCGGGGTAAAAATCTAGAAAATAAATTTAAAAAAAATAATTCCGAATGTCAAAATGACCGAACAGTTCAGTCAGTTCAGATCGCGTTCTGGTGAGTTCGGGTGGCTAAAATATGTCACTGGAAGGCAAAACGTGATAGGGACGGGGAGTCAGCTGAGGAGCAGACTTCCAGGCACCAGGGGTGGAGAGGCTTGGAGTAACAGCCAGCCTGCCCAATCACAATCCCTTTTCACCTCAGACCACTGGCTTCGCAGTCTGCGATTGGCCACTGGCTAGACTGCACGGAGCCAATGGAGATTGCGGTGAGGCGGGTGCAGCAAGAAACAAAACTGATTGCCTCCCCCCTTCCCAATACCTTCTGAGCTAGTTACTGTTCCTGAACACCAGGCATTTCAGAAGGCTCCCTCTCTTCCAGCAGTTTTTGTTTCTCCCTAGTCCTAATCCATTGCCATTCTACTCCTTTTCACCCATCCAACACATTTACCTCCATATTATCATTTATTTAGATTATATTAGTTAGATTTAGATGTTATTTTTTTGGTTTTACCTCTCCCTGTGTTCAATCTCCTTCCTCCCTCCCCCCTCCATTGAATTCTTTTCTCTCTCCCTCTTATTCCATTCCTGATTCCCTTCCCTTGTTTTAAGTTTTTGATTTATTTAGAGTAGGAATATTATTAGAATGATTTTCATTTCAGTTTTTTACCGCTCCCTGTGTTCTTTGTGTTTCCCACTGTGTAATATTGTATATATATATAGATAGTTATTAGATAGACAGTTACTAGAAAGATATACATAGTAGTTAGCTTAGTTATAGAGATAGATAGAGATACAGTGTGTTTGGAGCACCTTTGAGACACACACTGCCGAAAACATCCGGGATAAATTGTTACAACTGACAGAGCAGTGGTTGCAGACCCTTGGTCTCTCCGTTGGGTGCATTGTTTCAGACAATGGGGCAAATATAGTGAAAGGCATTTCAGATGCCGGTTTCCAAAATGCATCCTGCATGGCTCATTCACTGCATCTCGTGGCAAAGAAATTTCTCCAAGTGGATACATTGATTAAGGACATAGTAGAGCGTGCAAAGAAATTGCTGGCACACTTTCGTAGATCGGCAATATCGCGCCGCGAGCTACGGAGGATACAGTAGGAGAGAAACTTTCCAATTCATTTCTTCCCTATCGATGTCTGCATGTGGTGGAAATCCACATATCATGTGCTGAAGAGATTGCATTCACAAAGACTTGCAATCCAAACTTTCTTTGCTGTGGCTGAAAAGTCTGTAAAAGAAGCCTCAGATATGCAGTTAAATCTCAGACAGTGGAATGTAATAGAAAATCTCATTATTCTGCTGGAGCCCTTTCAGGTCATGACGGAGTTCATGAGCAAGGCTGATGCGACAGTCAGCCAGAGCTTGGCCTCACTTGTATTATTAAGGAGTCAAGTTGAAGACATCGCTGCCTCCTTTGATCATCAGAAGGTGGATGGACAGAGGGGTAAAAGTCTTGCCATTATCTTGCGTAAAATTATCCGCCTGAGCACCCAGTTTGAGAACATTGGTGAAGATTCGTTGTACTGGATGGCAACAGCTCTGCACCCACGTTTCAAAAAGGTTAAGAATGTCTTGGGGGGGAACCGCTTCTGCTGCATGTGAATAAATCGCTGCACAGATGGTAGGAGATCATGGCAACAACATGGATGATGAATCTGAACAGGATGAAGCAGAGAGCATTTCCGAAGATAACACTCAACAGCCTCAGGCTTCTTCAATGTGGTCAAATTTGGAAAAGTATCACCTCCTTGCACAGAATAGCACTCAATGACCAAGAAGAATTGATCCGCCTCACCGACCAATAACACTAGCTGCAGCTGAGGACATGTACGACCAGTACCTGTCGTCTGCTGGTGTGGTTGGCATGAATAACGATCCACTCATTTAGTGGGCAGAAAAAAGAGACACTTAGCCAGCACTCTACAGTTTAGCAATCACACTCCTTGGTTGTCCTTCCAGCAGTGTCACATAAGAACGTTTATTCAGCTGTGTGGGCACAATTGTAGGTAATAAAGATGAAGATCAAAGTTTTATTAGGCCAAGCCAAAGGCTATAGCACAAATGAAAATACAAATCCAGAAGACCTCCAATTGGTCTTCCGAAAGTAATATAGATACAAACATATCTGCTACCCTACTACAAAAGTATAAACAAGATTTTCAAATATCTAGTTACCCACATATTAAATCATCCAAAACCCGCTTAGTTTGAAATTCAATAAATGACTGCCTCATAGCAATCGCTTGTACAAGAAACTTAGCCACTGAATGTAAATGGGTAGAATTAGTGAGCGCATAAGTCAGTAGACCATGGGAGGACCTATCCAGATAATCTTTTAAGAGGGTACACAAATATTTTCCCCTCAGAGTGTCGTACAGATGATATTTAAATAAGACGTGCTGAGCAGTCTCAAAAATTGTACCATCAAATGGACATAGCCTCTCTGAGAAAGGTAATCCTTCCAATTTCCCCTCATACACCCGAGAAGGGAGAGCATTAAGTCTCGCACGCATGACCAGATATTTAGCCCTCGGGGAGATGGTAGCTACCAAGTACTCTGCCATACACCCTACCTCTGGTCCCCAAAGATGGTAATCGTGGAGATGGAAGGTTGCATTTACTTCCGCAAAATCCTGCTGCCTAGTCACATCCTTAAGGCGAGACAGTACCTCTCATAAATCACAGTCTGGCTGCTTCCTTTGTATATACTCCAGGGAAAATCCCAACTTCCCCAAGAACCCTTCTATACTGACCGACCAGGCATCCCTAAATCCATCTTTGTTCAGGTAGGCATCCAGTACCTTTCCATTCTGGTCAGCTTTACAGCTGGAAAACCAGAACTTCAGGGCAAATTCCCATGCCACTGAATCCCAATCTTGCTGCCCTACCTCCAACATGATAGCAGCAGCCAGTGTACCCCTTGGGACTCTAAGCAGCCTTTTCAAAAATACAAACTGGATCCTACCCAAGGGATGGTTATTCAAGAGTTTCCACAGTTCAACCCCATAGAAAAGGGCCGCCCTCACCTTTGCATTAAAACCTGTATCACCGAATTTATTGCCATTTTATCAGTTTTACGGAAATACCTGCTTAATGCCAAAGCAGGGCCCTTAGTAGCACTTACTGCTCTTTTCACATGGTCCGACTACTTCCCCATCTTCTGAAAGTAGAGCCCCAGGTATTTAAAATGGGAAAGTTGTTGAATCTGGATATTTTCAAGTTCCCACTTATAGACCTTTCTTTCATTGGAAAACACTACTATTTTAGATTTCCCATGATTTAATTCCATATTATTTAACCTACAATATCCTCCCACTTCTTTCAGTTGCCTAGCCAAACCCACCTTTGTCTGCGACAGATCCACCAGGTCATCTGCATATAACAGGCAACCCAGAGGCCTGTCCCTGTCTCTTATACACATCTAGATGTGTATAAGAGACAGGGTACAGGTTGAACAGGCTGGGGGCAAGGACGCATCCCTGTCTAACCCCAAAATATGTGTCAAACTTGCCTGTAAGATGTCCTTCCTGATCAACCCATATCCTAAGTGAAGTGTCCAAATGAAGATTATATAAAAGCATAAAAAGTCTCCTGTCCATTGTAGATTGACTCAGCTTATCCCATAGTCGATGTCTGTCGACCATGTCAAAAGTGGCTCTAAAATCTAAAAAAGCTGCAAATAGCTACTTATTTAGAGTCTTATACTTCTCAAGCAGGTGATACAGGATTCTGCACTGACCAATTGTTGATCTCCCCTTAAGGAAACAGGCCTGCTCCAGGCACTTGATGTTCCCCTCCTCCATTCATTTACTTAACCTCAACAACAGATGAGGTAAACTTTACTAATTGTATTAAGGAGGCTAATTGGCCTATAACTGGCTGGATTCCCTCTGGACCCCTTTTTCTAGATGGGGACAACAATTGCAGAACCCCATCCTGCTGTGGCCCACCAGTCTATACTATACTTGATGTAATTGATAGGGATCAGATCCTCTCCTGGGGCCTTACATTTTGAAATGTGGTCACAAGCTCCACTATCTCCTCCGCAGTCACAGGAGGCCAAGAGGGCATGACCACTGGATCAAATGACAAATAACCACCCTGATTATTACCGGCAGCATATAAATTCCTAAATTGATTCTCCCAAGAGTCCTCCAGGATTGGGAAATAACCCATATTAATTTCCCTAGGAGCAATCCCTGTGACCAATTTCCAAAAATGTTGGCATCCTTCCTCTGCGCAGCTTCCAATAGCACCTGCCACTGCCTTTTCCCATGGAGCTGCTTCTTCTCCTTTAAAAGAGCCCTATACCTTTGTTTGGCAATAAATAAATCTTTAGGAGGGGCTGGCTGCCGAGCTTGACGGTAAAGTCTATACAAAGGCTTAATTTGGTTCTGAGCTTGCCAACAATCAACATTAAACCAGGGCTGGCTCCACGAACCTTTACGCCTCCTACCAGCTATCGCACACTGAGAAAGATGCTGCGTCATTAGTTAATTAAGTCCCCAAAACATGCCATCATATGCAGAGGTCCTGCTGAGCTCAACACCTTACCCCGAAGCACTAGGGGCTCACCTCCCATAAGATAACTAATAATCTGACTCAAAAGTGTCTGGGACCATCTAACTATGGGTAAACAACATGAAGCATGGGTTGCCTCCTGTTCTGGTAGTATAACCTCCCAAGAATCGCATAAAAAGTCCAGCCCTAACACCAATGGCAAACGGTCATTCAAAATAATCTCATCAACCTTAAAAAACCTAATTTTATCAATAACAGCTGATGGGACCATAACAAAATCCACCGTACTAGAGCCTTGATGACCTATAAATGTGAACTCTCCTTCTTGGTCCTGAAAGCCAGACCCGTTCAAAATCGAAAGTGACAGTTCCTGGACCAGCGTAGCTAGTCTTAAACCCGAGGGATTGATCTTAACATTCTTAGAGGATCGAGTGCTCAATAATGGATGCATAGGTAATAAAAGAACTAGTCTTTCCAGTTTAAATCTAGAGCACCTAGCATTAATAAAAATTAACAGGTCATGCCTACCTAAAATTATTAAGGATTTCCTGCAAGCAACAGATTAGGAAATAATGAGGTGCACTGCAGAGGTGATGGATCACCAGAAAAAAGGCTATGACCACCCAGACGAAATCTCGGAAGGTATACAAGAGCACTGAGTGAGGAGGTATGCTTGGCCAGTTTACGCTTGTGAGAAGCAAAGGTTATGTTGCTGTAATGAAGTGTCAGTGATTCTGGTGTCTTTGATTGTCTAGTGATTTTGTAGTCAGTGATTAATTTGTGCTGTCTTTTTCTGTATCACACACACACTTTGCAGAACTCACGGGAACAGAGCACAGAACTCTGAAGCATGGATCTATTTTTCAGGATAGCAGTAGGCATGGGAGAAGAGATCGCGGTTCGTGTTCGGCCGTTCGGTTCGGCCGCGATCGGTTCGTGTGTCCGTGTTCGGCCGTTCGGTTCGGCCGCGTTCGGT
>QEPC01009674.1:1614747-1625441 GCA_003113815.1 Sphenodon punctatus
GGTCTACCCCCCTTTTACCCACCCCTTACCTACAACCCCCACCCTACCACCCTAGCCCTGTACAAAAAAAAAGCCCACAATACAATAATTGCCCTTGCCACTCCCTGCAGCCCCCGAAGTGCCCAAAAAGGGCCGCGCCCTTTGGCCACGGCCTGCGGCGCAGACGCTGTCCCTGGGGCTTTAAGCCCCGGGCTACTTCCGGGTGGGGGGGGAGGGGACAGGTCAGCCCACGTGGCTGACCTCTACGTTCCCCCCCAATTCCCAACCTCACTGTTCATTGTTTTTCTCCCACAGGTTCCAGCGGGCAGCAGAGCAGGGGCGACGATGGTCCCAGCAGCGGGGATGTCAGCAGCGACGGCAGCAGCAGGAGCAGCAGCAGAGCACCCCCCCGCCAGTGGCAGAGCCCAAAAGCCCCCCACACCAACAGCAAGGCAGGTGAGGATAGAAAATATATATGTATATGCATGGATAAATGTATATGCATATTCTTGAACTGACGTACACGCAGGTGTATATGTATATATGCAAGAGCATGTACCCATACGCATGTGTATGTGTATGCATATATGTATTTACATTAGCATATGCATCTATATACATATGTACATATTTATATGTATAGAGGTAAAACATATATATGAAAACTAATACATGAATGTTTTTGTATACTTGTCCTTTTGCGTGTATGTATGTGTGTGTCTTGGTATATGTGTAAAAGTTTGAGTATGTGTATGTCTATATATGTGGAGATGTTTATGCCTTTGTGTGGATATGTGTTTGGATATGTATTTGTATATATATATGTATTTATAGATGTGAAAATATTCACTCATGTGTGTATATATATATAATTTTATTATATACTCATCCACCCATGCCTCTCTCTCTCTCTCTCTCTCTCTCTCTATATATATATATATATATATACGTGTGTGTGTGTGTGTGTGTGTGTGTATAGGCATGGGTGGATGAGTATATAATAAAATGTGTCTATATATACATTGTGTATAGATATGTTTTATATACATATGTGTAAATATAGTTACATTGCCTGTTTTATTTTGAAAGAAACAATGTTTTTAAAGAAGGGATTGGCACTACTATTCAAGGTTGTATTTATTATTATTATTATTATTATTATTATTATTATTAAAAATCAACAAAGTAAAAAAATACAGAAAAACATTAACTGTAGTATTAATAAAATATTTTAAATTCCCCTTTTTTGGGGGGGGTGAAAACTATTTACAAAGATTGCAACTATTACTGATTTTTCCAAAATAAAACCTTAATCGGGGATTAAAATTAAAAAGGGTTCATTTACCCCTTCTTTGACATCCATGCCCTCGTCTTCGGGTGATTTCACATGTTACACGGTTCCAATTCACCACAGTGGATTCCTAGCAGAAGCAAGACGAACAACCACCCCCATGGTCAAGGAAGGCCCTGGACGGACATGACAGGACCGGGACCATGGCAGGGAATCAGGCTGCCAGACCATGGTCTGGGGCAGCACAACAGATGTGACACCAATCCAGGACCATGGCCAAAACACCCAGAAGGCACTGGGGAGGGGCGGGAGGCAGACACGGCCGGCTGAGGGCAAAGGAAATCAAAAAAGGCAAAAACGAATGCCCACACAAGGGAAACGGGAAGGGAGGGGGCAAGAGGGAGAAGAGTCGCTGGGGCGGCACACACAACAGGCACAGGGAATACGAACAAGGTCACAGTGGAACACACAGCACAAACACACACCCGGCTGCACACACACCTGCATGGGAAAGAAAGGGGAGGGGGAACACAGTGGGAAAGACAACACACATGGTGCAATGGGAAAATGGGGGAGAGAAGAGGTGTGCCAGAGATGGGGGGGACAGGCCCAGGGCAGGACAAGGGGGCTGGCAGCCAGAACTCCCACTACAGCACAGCCCACACGCCCCCCCAGCTACACAGGCAGTCCCAGAAGGGGGGGTGCGCTCAGGGACACAGCACAGGCACAGGGGTGTCCCACATGGAACAGGGAGTGGCCCGGGGATGGTTCAGGAGGCTGACAGGGGCCCCAGGCACCAGCGAGGCTGGGATGGATGGGATGGAGGTGCGATGGTGCCGAGGAGTAGGGCAGCTGGTCCAACAACACACACACCTGGGAAGGATGCCAGGAGGTCAGATCTGGGAGCCTTGGAATCCCACTGCAACACAGTCACCTAAAGGGGGGGCACGGGCACGAGAGGGATCGAGGCCGGAGCAGGAAGGACAGCAGCACCTGGGGCGCTGGGCGCCGGCACACAGTTCAAGACAAAGCCTCAGGAGATGGCAGCCATGGAGGGGAACACCAGTTGCAGAGGCAGACAGGGGGGACTGGGGAGGGGGCTCAGACCCACGGGCAGGGGCAGTGGAATCCCAAGGACCAGCCAGCACAGCAGCAAACCAGGAACATCATGGGGGGAAGGAGCAGTGATTCCTGGTGGCAGGGCGGAGGTGGGAGCTCACAGCAGGGCCATCATCCAGGGCCCAGAAGGCATAGGGGGCCTCACAGCCAGCTACACGGGGCCACGAAGGGGTCCAGGGCTGGGTGGCCCACCAGGTGCACGAAGTGGGGCCACTGAAGCATGCCCCGATGTAAGCCCAGCTTAGACATGTGGTGGGTGACCAGGTAATAAGCCTCAAAGGGATCTTGAGCATAGAGCCCCACCTGCACATCAGATCGGGACCACACACCAGCAAGCACCGCCACCTCCACTTCAGAGGGCCCTGACAAGGCATAGTCAGCAGGTGGGGGCCACAGAAGGTGACTGAGCTCCAACAGGCAGTGATATATCACCCTGCAAGACCGCTGGTAACCCCGGGCCCCGTGAACACAGCCAAAGAAGGACACAGCCTGGGCAGGTCCCCCCTCCACCAGATAGGCCGTGTAGCCAGCCAGGCTGCACACAGAGAGGGCGGACACAGTCCCACAGCTGACCACCCCACATGCGAACACTTGATCTCTGGGATGCGCCCATTGGGAAAGGGACACAGGCCCAGCGTCTCAGCATGCAGTCGGCAGTTGCAGGTGCTCACTTCATGGTCATAGTACCAAAGCCCGGAACTCATATTCTTGTAGGCACCTATGAGGCTGTCCGGGCATCTCAGGAGCAATTACATGGCCAGGGAATGCCACAGGTCACACAGGGCCATGGTCTCGCAGAAGGTCCAGCTCTGCGGGGCACCTGGGGTTCTGGGGCCCACTAGCCCTGTGGAGGCATGGCCAGCCATGGTCCAGCAAGTGCCTGATACAGACTGCAAGGAAAGGGGGCCCCCACAACCCCTGGAGGGATGGGAGGGGAAGCAGGGGAGTTCCAAGGCCAAGCGATAAGGCCTGAGGATGCAACATTGTATGGCTACAGAGCTAGGTGTGGGGTGTGGACCCAGCCCAGCTGCTGCAGCAGAACACACAGACAGGACAACATACAAACTAATCAGGGTGCCCAGGGCAACAGGCAGCCGACACGGAGAGGTAGGAGGGGATAACAGCAGGAATGCAGCTGCTGCACACATGCCCGGGCGCAGCCTGGACCGTGCATCAGGCAGGGAATGCACGTGTGCACAATGGGGCACCCCCCGCCTCCCCGCCCCAGTTGCCCTAGAGGTTCCAGGCTACCGGCCAAGGGGGCAGCCAGGGAGACAACCTGGGGGCGGGGTGACACATGTCCCATCCTGGGACAGGTGCGGCTCCAACGCACCCGGGGCACCGGTCACCATGGAGCTGACATGGTTGGGTGCCTGTGGGATTCACCTAGCAGAGTGATACCACTCTCACACGGACTGCTTGCACATGCAGACCGCAGAGGTGCACCTGGCCAACCAGCTGTGGGTGCACATGGCCATGAGCGTTGCTGGAGCCCGGAGAGCCCACCATGGGGGCACACGCTCCCTGGCCTGCCTCAGGGCCCAACTGGTGTACAGAATGGCCAAGCACTGGGAAGGACCTCCTCCGCATCCGGCAGTGGACTTCAGCACTCCGCGAGGTGACCAGCCGGCTCCAGTGGCCCTGGGAGACCATGGGCCATGCTGCCCAGCTCATGATGCCCATTGCCTGGTGGGTATGGGTCATGGAGCAGGGCCGGGGGGTGGTCCAGCTCGCTGGCTAGGTGGGATGAGGCTGCCTGGAGAGCACACTTCAGGATGGACAGGCGCATCCTACTGTGACTAGTGGACCTGTTAATGCCCTGGTTGAAGCAGCAGCACACCCCCATGTGGACCCCCATTCCCATGGTCCAGTGGGTGGCCATCAGGTTCTGGACCCCAGCAACCCCCGACTCCTGCCGGTCCATCTTGCAGCATTTCAGTGTCAGGGTGAGCACCGTCGCAGAGATCCTGCGGGACATCTGCGAGGTGGTGGAGGGTGTGCTCATGGACCAAGCGATCCAGCTGGTGATGGGTGGGTGGGTGTCCCAGTGGGTCAGTCAGGTCATGTACAGGACTGGACAGGACAGGCAGGGGGGGAGAAGGCAGTGAGCGTGGGGGCAGGTAAGGCTGAGTTAACTCTGGGGTTAGGGAAGGTGGGGGCACGTAAGGACAGGTGGGGGCAGGGCAGTCAGTGATGGCATCGGTGAGTGAGCGTAACGCCGGCACCGTTACGGCTGCATAATAGGACTCACACCTGGCCTTGGCTACTCAGTCTTGACTATTGGTTAATGTAATAACTAAGCATATTTTTTGACCTACAAAGTATGCCATGAGCAACACAACACAGCAATTATTTTATGATTACCATACAATAACAGTAATGTAAAAGTTAAAAAAATAAAAATAAAGTGACACAGAACAGTGGGGATTTGAACCTGCAGAATGACAACTTCAAATTATATAGCAAGCAGGAACCTTAACAACTATGCCACCATGTCATTGTTAACTGGCTTGGTGTTGTTCATATTGGATCAAAAGATACTCCGACAGAGTTCTGTTGTTCTTCTGACTTCTTCTAGACTGAGGTAGTGCGGAATGAGGATTGTAACAAACTCTTCTGCATGGACTTCATTCCTTCAACATTCTGTACCGGTCCAATGATGTAAAAAATGACTCAGTCAGCCAATACACAGGTCACCTTAAACTCCCACCAGGAGTTTTGCTCAAAAAACTTTAGTTTGGAGGTCAATTTACATTTACATAAAAGATCAATTTACCATTAAATAAAAACACCGTTCCTTGAACTCCCACCCAGACCATGTGCATGTATGTATTTGAGAAGAATGGGCAGTGATTGCAGCACAGAGGGACAACACCAACAGTCAGCACAGCACACACATGCCCAGCAGTGCAGCAGCACTACATACTCCCTCCATGGAACCACGAGAAACGCTCATGACTGTCTCTCATATATTAAATTGACGGAAGGCGGGAAAAGGCCACCAATTGTACACGACAACAGTGATGATCAGAAAAAGCAATAAAGCACATAAATGCCGCATCTGCGGATTCTTGTAGCAGCAAATGCAGAATCGCGGAGGTACCAGGCGGAATTCCGCGGGGCCCAACTTGGGATGCTGAGGTTTCGGAATGGAATTGTGGCACAGTAAAAGCTCATGCCGCATCAGCTCTATTCTCCCCCACTGTGAGCAACCATGAAGAAGCATGGGGAGGCCATGCTTCTCCCACACCCCTTGGCTGCCTTACCTGGCGCTCAGCTGAGTGAGCATAGACAAGCATGGCCTCCCAATGCTTCCCCACCCCTCCCCAGCCGAGCATCTACCACTGCTCCCCAGGAGTGGTTCCACTACAGGGGCAGCCGGGCGGGCAGTAAGGCAGGCACAGAGAGACTGACTGTGTCCACTGCCTTACTCGAGGAGGGGGTGAGCTTAGTCAGTCTGGCCTCCAGGGCATGTTACTTTTTGCTGCTGGTGCCACCTATTCCTTGTGCACACATGCGGTGCGACCAGTTCAGAGGTATATATATTTTACTAGCTAGACGTTTCGGCTTCCGCCTTCATCAGTAACTCAGTTGATTTCTGAACTGTAGTGTGCTGTGATCCAAGCTGACAGTTCCAAGAACATAGAAGGTAGAGAGGTTCTAAGGTGTGACATCAGATGTAGTTGTTCTTACAAGAAAAAATAGGTTCAGGTATTGTCCTCTAAGTTGAGGTCATTGAGTGTTAGGGTGTCAAACCTGTAGATCCAGAAGTTCTCCCTGGCATCTAGTAGCTTTGGGGTGGAGGGTTTTTCTATAGGGAAGATTACCAGGTCTGAGAGAGTGTGATCTGTTGAGTTAAAGTGCCTTGCCACAGGTTTTTCCCATTTTTTGGTTACGATAGCTGATTTGTGGATTTTGAGCCAGGTACGGAGGTCTGTGGTAGTTTTCCTAATGTATTGTATATGACAATCAGGATGTTTGCATTGTATCACATATATGACATTGCTTTTTGCTTTTCGCCAGCCGCCTAGCCTACGGAAACTACTTGCAAGATCTGAATTAAAATCGCCTGTCATCAACCCTGGATCTCATCACTGTGGATCCCAACATTGCATCACTTGTATCCATCTTAAGGAAACAACCACATTCAGAAGCAGAACAACTGGTAGGACCTACTACATAAAACAGAACATCACCCGCAAGTCAAGCAAGTGAAGCACTGTGGCTATTATCCTGTTGTAATGAGGGTTTTGTGAGGATGCATGTTTTCTCTTTGTATTGTATGTCTTTTTAATGTGGACTATGGCCTAAGGTCTTGTCATAATAAATTTTGATGATGATGGTGTCCCTGTTGCTGCTGTTTCTGCTGCTGCTGGGGAAGCACTACTAGAAGGCAGAGACAGGTGAGTGATGGGGCCCGGAGCCAGGGACGGAAGGCAGAACTTATTGAGGGAGAAGCTGGCTGCAGCCTGCTTTCCAGCCATGCAAGTGCGGGACCCCAGCTAGCCGCGGGACCATGTGCGCCTGCACATGTGGTGCATGTCTGGGGTCGGCCCTGCTTATCTCCAAAAAACATTGAAATAATCTGAAAGGATCCCATTGATATCACTGGGCTATTAATGAAAACTTAGTTGAGAGCTTTTGTATGTGCTGTGCTGTGGCTACCGAGCTATCAATTAAGTCCAGTAGCTGCAACTGCTCTGTGGAGCTCCTTACTTAATGAACTTTGGGGCACTTTTGAAAGTGTCCCTTGGTGATGGGCCAGGGTGCAGTTAATAAGACATTAACCCAGTTTGGGCAGCGTTATCCCACTTTCAGCAATATTCACATGCAATGTAGTGAATCATATGGCCAGCGGCCGCCAGATGTTCACCCCACTTGGGGTTGGGTGGGCAGTCAGCGAACATATGATACATCCTATGAAAAATGCTGGAGACACATCTCGTGTTACTGTTGCCTGAAGTGGGATAATGCTGATCAAAGTAGGATAATGTCTCATGTGGCCACACCCTGGCACATCACAAGAAAGTTCCTTAAGTAAGGAGCTTGAAAGAACAGTTGCCATTGTAAAAGATGGAGACACATTATGGGTTAGTTATCAGCATTGCCCAAAGTGGGATAATGCTTCCCAAAGTGGGATAACGGGCTGCATCCCATGTAGCTGGGCCCATGCAGCCTTGCCACACGTGGGGTATGAGGATCGAGAAGTGTACTCTTTCCACCCACCTAACAGCTGATCATGGGATAAGGCAGCCTGGGAAGAGCATGGGTGCTCTTCTCGGCAGTCTAACAGCTCACTGGGGGTTGGGGGTGCTGGTAAGTGCGTATGCACTCTTCTCAGCCACATAACTGCTGATCACAGGAGAGGGGCTGGGAAGAGTATGTATGCTCTTCTCAGCCTCCTAGCAGCTGGTCGTGGGGCAAGAGAGTCTGAGAAGAGTATCCTCACCCACAATCAGCTGTTAGGCAACTGAGAAGAGTATGGATGCTCCTCCCAAGCTTTCCTCCCCAGTGATAAACTGATAGGCAAGTGGGATGAGCACACATACTCTCCACCCCCAACATCTGCCTTGCAGCAGTGGGCCTGATCCTGCAACCCACCAGGAGTGTGGGCATCAAGTCCCATGTGGCAGGTTCCTTGGCCTGCCCCGGACTGTAGAGGAACTGATGATGGGAACAAGGAGGAAGACCGTGTGGCCAGCTCTCCCCCACAAGTCCAAAGTGTGGTGTCTGTGTTCACCCACCCTGTGGCAGGCAGGGAATCACCCACCCTGTCTCGTGTGGCTGTACCCCCAGAGTCATTGAGCTATTCAGTAAAGTCCTTCAGTTGATAGTGTTCTGGAGTACACCTACTAGAATGGATAAACAGACTTTCTCTACACAGTCTGGGATACTAGATTGCTGACACTACACAGATACTCCTTCTGAAGAGTTTCCCCATCATCTTAAGGTGTGAACAAATGTTGTTCACAGCCGTGTCAGTGGCAAGCTCCAGCTGCGGTCCTGGAGACCTCCGGGGTCATAGTCCAGGCTACTGTCGACCTGATCAGGTCAAAGTGGGCTATAACATGTGTTATGACCCACCATGACCTGGCCCAGATCAGGTCGTCATTGGCCACCATGGCTGCCTGTCACTTCTGTTAACACCTTTAGTTGCTATGAATGATAAAGAAATGGGATTAAATTATTTTACTCTGATTTTATTATTAGTCTATAAGGGAAGGAACTCTAATGTTAGAATTTTCCATGCTGAAGGAAAAAGGTGAGGAGAAAATAGTTTTTTTTAAAAAGTTTCTGTTAGAAAATGGATCTTTGAAATCTCCTCCTCCTCCTCATGTATATAGCACTTTCAGTGTTCAGAGTTCTTTTAATCTCTATCTAGTTCACCCTCAACATTTTTTTTTCTTTTATAGATAAGGATCTGAAACTTAAAGATAGTGATTTGCCAAGACCACCCAGTGAGTTCATGGCTAAAACACAACTTGAACCCTGGTCTCCCAGGTCAAAGTCGAACACTTTATTTTCTAGGCTACACTGGCTCTTAAAGTTGGTGTGGTTACACATGAACAACATGGATAGGGCTAGGCTTTTTCTTAATTCAAAATTAGTGGTGTTCTGAGTAGTAAAAAAAAAAAAAAAAACAACTTGCAAGCATTTCTGAGGGTCTGAGTAGTGGTCTTGAGTGTTCGGACCTCTCCTGAGACCCTTGGCGAATACTCATTGATTTCAGGGGGGGAGAGGGGTGCTTAGGGGGAGCGGAGGGCCTAGCGGGGGGCAGGAGTGGGTGCTTAGGAGAAGCGGGGGGCCTACCAAGGTGTGTGTGTGTCAGGTATGGGTTACTTACTTTCCAGAGGGATTCCGCGTATCCTCTTCCTGGCTGGTAACTTTGAAAGTAAAAAAAAAACAAAAGGGCCTGAATGGCCCTTTCTGAGCATGTTTGGCCGTTTTCAAAGATGTAGCTGGCATCCAGTTCAGGCCTTTTCTGAGCATGCTCAGTTGTTCTTTATTTTCAAAATTACCAACCGAGAAGAGGACACGCATCAGAATGGGACCCCTCCAGAAGGTAAATAACCCACTCTGACCACCCTACTAGAGCCTCCGCCCCTCTAAGCACCCCCCACTCTTGACACCCCCACCCCCACAAGACCCTATCCCTCCTTCCCTGGCCCCTGCTAGTCTATTTTCTCCTCAGCCAGTGGAGGTCAGGGAAGTGGGAGCAGGGGCCTAGCACTGGCCCCTGGCCTCCACTTCCCTACCCTCTGCCCCCCTTCCCTACAGTTGGCTTCGATTTTCCAAGTTCCAACATTCTGCGCCCTTCCTCGGAACTTCAGAACTTGGGAAATTGAGGGCAAATGCACCAATCCTTGGTGTTTCCTGAGGTAAACCAAGAAACAAGTTGCAGCACTATTCAAAATATTCAATTCACCATCAAGTATTTCTGTAGGCAAAGCACTGAGCCTTGAGTTACATCCAGAACTGAAACCAATGTGCATTTCCCAGAGAACAATCCTAAAATGTTATTACATACATGAGTAAACAGAATGTGATCAGTCATATTTTGTACCACTCTGACTTCTGAGATATCTTCAAGCACAGTTTCATTTAGAGTGTATTGTGGCAATCTAATCTGAAAATCACAAAGGCATTGGTTACTCCAGGTAAGTCCAATTCAAATGTCTATCCAAACAAATGAGAAAAATGCTGCTGGCTACTGATGTCCAAAATGTCAGAAGTGTCCTTTACCCCTTAAATTGTAAACCTCTTAGTAAATGATGTAGAAATCCCTTAAACAAATGCATAGAGACTAATGGATAAGGGTCTTCATTGTTCTACTAGCATCATTTCATTCCTGTCTGGAATGTGCATTTGGTGGCTCACTCTAAACCAGTTGCCTTTCTTCAGAATGCTCTGACAACCAGGCTAGTATACCATAGTGACTCTAATTACATTACTGATGAGAGCTCAGAACATTTTACCACCCCCACTGGCCTCATAACACATATGACAAGGAAGGGTGGAAAAAAGCACAAGTCTTGTGAAGTTGTGATGCGCAATTACCCTAGCCTGCCATCTAAGCTCTCCAAAGGGGAAGATACTGAGTAGGGATGGGCGAACGCGGTTCGGTAGTTCGGTGTTCGGCCCGAACTCGGCCTGTTCGGACAACCGAACACGAACACGAACACGAACGCACCGAACGGACCGAACACCGAACACCGAACGCCGAAATGGCGAACACACCGAACCGAACCGAACACCGAACTACGAAATGGCCGAACACACCGAACGGAACCGAACACCGAACTAC
>QEPC01009674.1:1632364-1649279 GCA_003113815.1 Sphenodon punctatus
CGGCCGAACGCGAACGCGCGAACCACCCGAACACCGAACGCCCGAACACGAACGTACAACCCGATGGCAAACGAACCGAACGGCCGAACACGAACGTACGACCTGCCCGAACAACCGAACACGAACGGCCGAACACGAACGGCCGAACCGAACGGGCGAACGCGAACGCGAGGCACGTCCGAACGGCCGAACACGAACACACGAACCGAACACGGCCGAACCGAACGGCCGAACGCGAACACACGAACCGATCGCGGCCGAACCGAACGGCCGAACACGAACCGCGATCTGTTCGCCCATGCCTAATACTGAGAAGTGATTCAGCATACTTTAGCCAAGTATCTTTACTGAGTTTAAAAAAAAAAAGTCATGGTTTGGCACTGGTTATAAATGCACAATTTAACTCCCACATAAAGGAGGCAAGGAAGCAACAGCATACTGCAAAGAAAGAAATGCTAAATAGTACTGTCTGTGTAAACAGGAAACAGATAAGAGGAAATTGTGAAGCACAGATCTACCTAATTCTTTTCAGTGTTATTGGTGTGGTCATTAACCATTAGTTAAGATTTGGTTTGGTTATCCAATCCCTCATGGTGAACTACAGTCCTAGTTCGCGTTAACTACAGTCCCATCTCTCTCTCTCTCTCTCTCTCATATCCATTACTTGATAACTTCTCCATCTCTTTCTCTCTTAAAATCTCCATTGGCTTTCTATGTCTATAATATAAAAATAGCAAATGGTCCTGAAAACATTGCTTGAACAACCCAGCACAATGGGGCAATTATTTGAACCAGAGAGGTACATTTTACTTGGGAAATTCTTGTAATTTACAGGTATGATGTCACACATCTGGACTGCCCTTTAATGGCTGTTGGAAATGAAGGAGATGGGTCACATTGTGTTTAACTCTGCAATCTCTGTGCCACAGTCTTGTTTTTAATGAATTCCTTTGTGTGAAGTCATGTCTTTATTTTTTAATAAAAATGTTTCACATTTTGTCCTTGCCAATGTAGGTCTGAAAGGAATGAATGCTTCCTGACTGTCTTGTTAAGGGAAATGACCTGTCCAACCTCTCAATGGAAGGTTTGGATTCCTATTAAAAGTTTTCAATTGTCTACTTTCCTTTCAGCTCCTACATGTACCTTTGCAGATCTTTTTCAGCATAAAGACTATCCATCCAGAAGTACAGAAAATTTTGCCCCAAAACTTTAAAACTGTTACCCAATGATAGAGTTAGATTTGTGTTTGTGTTTAATAGGGATGGTGAAGTAGGCTTGATAAAATGAGAGTTGTTTTCCTATGAGAAATGAGAAAATTCACCTTAATTCTAGTAACTTTTTAACACCTTAATCTCTGATAGCGCCCCATCTATTAGTGTTGTCACACGCACATGAAATGAGGCAACAGAGACTGTATTGAATTTTAAATGGCCGCAACTTTATTAATAATAAAATGAAGAACTTGATTGGAGAAAGAACCAATTAGCCTATCTGGGTGGTTTATGGTGTGAAGGGCTCTAATTCTGCCAAACTTTAAATGTGAACAAAACCCTTCACCCCATCAGTTGAGTGCCTTTAGCTCAAAGAATTTGAACTGAGATTCCAGTCCATTCCTAAACCTGGACCCCTTCCATTGTTATGGTTCTGAGGCAGGGGGCGACAGTTCCAGCACACCCCAGGACCGCACATATATCCTGCTAGTATGCCTGTCCCACCACCCCTCAGAGTTGGGTGAGACCATGGGTTGCTTATCCCCTGATCAGTTCCCCTATCTCTCACCTCTCCTGAGATACCTCTGTGCCCCCATTCCAACCACACTTGAGGCTGTAACAAATCCCTATAGACAAATAATATAGACAAATAAACATCAACATACATGCCCCCCCAATTAAACTTCCCTAATACAAGAAGGGGTTGCAGGGGCTGCCCTACTTCACAAGTGGTCGAATGTTGGATTTAAAAGCCCCAGAACGCCACCTACCCACACCCCGAATATCACTCTCCAAAACACTGGCTGCCACAGCCAGTGATGCTGCCCCTATTCTAAAAGAGTGAGAGCCAAACATATGACCGGGTAACCCCAATTTTCCCAGACATCTCCGCATCTCTGCCACAAACTGATACCTAGTCAGTGGCAAACCAGATTCATGCATAAACAGCAGTACCTCACCAAGCACTCTGCCATGCATGTATGCCCCCATGTTCCTGATAGTGCATACATCCCCTCCATCTGACTGGTGCAGAGTAATAACAGATTCTCACCTTTTTTGGTCAGTCTTTGACCCTCTCAGGCAAATTCAAACCACACCTTCTTTCATAGTAACATCTATAGTCTAAAGAGCCCATCCTGACTGATTGAAGCTCGAGCTAACAAGCAGCTCACTTACTTGCAGAGCTTCAAAAAAAGCTAGGCTAAAAGCATCCCTAAACAGCAAGACCTCATTTTTGTTAGCACAAACCTGGACTAACATTGAACCCATCTCCGCCAGAATCTGTGGGGATAAAGGAAGGCGAGTATCTGCCCTACTGGGCTCCTGCTTATGCCAGGATTCCAACATAACATTTAGTATAGGTGATTGCATCACCAAAGGAAAACCTGCCAATTTGCCCATAAAGGCCAATAGGGATGTGCGAACAGAACGGGGTTCAGATGTTCGGCTGTTCGGCCATTTGGACTAAAAACTTCGTTTGGGTTTGTGGGTTTGGTCCAGCAGAGTTCGGACCTCCTAAACATTTGGAGGAGTTTGGCCCCGCCTGGAGACTTAGGACACTCAAGGGACCCCCAGGGGTGCCTGTGGCAGCATGGCAGGCAGTCGGAGACCCATCAAAAGCAGAGATGGGGAAGGCTTGGTGCTTGGCACTCCAGGTTGCCTGGGCAAGCAAGCTCAATTCTTGACCCCTGGGGGTGCCTGTGGTGCCAGGGCTGGACATCTGAGACCCAGTGGAAGCAGCAGCAGAAGAAGAGGATGGTAAGGCTTGGCGCTTGGCACCCTTGGTTTCCCGAGCAGGCAGGCTTGGTGCTTGGCCCTTGGGGATGCCCAGGGTGCCAGGGCTGGCTGTCTGAGAACGAGAGGCAGCAGCAGCAGCAGAGGCAGGAAGGGTTGGTGCTTGGAACCCTGGGTTGCCCAGGCATGCAGGCTCAGCTCTTGGCCCCTGGGGGTGCTCGTGGTGCCAGGGCTTGCCGTCTGAGACCCAGTGGCAGCAGCAACAGCAGCCAGGAAGGCTTGGAGTTTGCTGGTTGGCACCCATAGGAGGCAGGGCATTGCAGGCTGGCATCAGTGGAGTGGCGGCAGAGGCCTGGCTAGGGCTTGGTGGCCGGCACCCCTACTTGGCCGGGCATTGCAGGCTTCCAGGCATTGGTGGAGCAGAAGCAGAGGCCTGGACTGGGCTTGGTGGCTCGCACCCCTACTTGGCCGGGTATTGCAGGCTGGCAGACCGCCAGTTCTTCTTGCTTTATTCTGGGGTTCTCCAGTTCTAGTCACCATCATGGCCAGGCATTGCAGGCTGCCAGGAATTGGTGGAGCAGCAGCAGAGGCCCGGCCAGGGTTTGGTGGCTGACACCCCTGCTTGGCCGGGCATTACAGGATGGCTTGTTAACACGAGACCCCCTGACACATGAGATTATTGGGGAGTTGGTTCCCCAATATCTGCTCTATCTTTAAATTTAGGGGAGTTAGCCCAATTGGCCAAATTAGAGGGTCCCCTCATGTTCAAGGGATCAAGCTGAGGACAGTATGCGCTACAGGCAGTTTATGTACCCTCACCAAATAGAAAGAGAGAGAGAGAGAGACAGGTGTCCAATAACAACAAGTTTATTGATATATATAACACAGAGAAACACAGCCCCGGTCTGGCTGGCGGGATTTAACTATGGGAAAACACGAGCAGCTTGTGGGGATTGTAGGGAAAAGGAGGGAGGTGGATGTTCTGGTGTTGGCTCAGTGAGGGGGAGCAAGAGAATGTGAAAGAGAGAGAGAGAGAGAGAGAGAGAGAGAGAGAGAGAGAGAGAGAGAGAGGACTTCCCCAGTTGGATGGGAAAGTCTGGAGCTGTGGTTACCTTTCCTTGCCTGTTGAGACGAGACAGGTGGCCCACGGATCCAGCTGAGTTCGGGGGATGGAGGAAGGAAAAGGGGAAGACCAGAGTCTTGGGGAATCCCTTAAGCCAGACACGCACAGAGCGACCTGCACGTATCTGGGTCCCAGGATTTCTCAGAGGTTGATGGGAAAACCAGGGACAGTTATAGGGTACTGAACAAAGGATTTGGGGAGGCTACAATGGGTTGTTTGGACTACACAATGAACTAACAAGGGGAGAAATCCAACTTCCACTTCCATCACAAAAAAGGCCATACAAGATGCATAAGATATCTTTGACACAGGGGGAAAGAGTAAACAACAGTGAGTGGAGGGTAGTTAAGGAGGGGAGGGGAGGACTAACAATCAGCTTCCTGGGACATCAAGGGAACCCCTGGATTTCTTTATTCTGGGGGGGAGGGGTTGCTGCTCCAAGTTCCAGTAATTGGTGCTCTACTGAATAGGAAGAATGCCTCTTAATGGCCCCATACTTTACTCTAGACATTTTCCTTTTTCCTCTCTTCCCCCAGGTTCAGGCTGGTATTTCACATGAGCGACCTGATTTCTGCTGGGTTCTATGGTGGCTGGGCCTTATCCTTACTCTGTCTTACAAGTCCCTCCCCCTTGCTCATAATGGGGGGCTATGCTCTCAAGCCCTTTTCCCCATGTTTGCTGGCCCTTGGCCATGTCTGGGGACTGTCCTTTCAAGCCCTCCAGGTACAAGCTTGTTGGCCCTTGGTCATACAGCAGACGGGGGGGGTTGTACCCATTTTAGGGAAAGCTGAGGCCATCATCAACAGGCTGGCATCGGCGGAGCAGTGGCAAAGGACTGGCCAAGGCTTGGTGGCTGGCACACCTACTCGGCAGGGCATTGCAGGCTGGCAATACTGAGTGGCAATGCTGAATGGCACTGCTGCAGAGGACCCACTTAGATGGAATGTTTGGGGAGGGATTCAATTGGACGGCTGCCAGAATGGCTACTCCAGAAGCAAGACACCATACGCTCCCTATGCAATGGACATTGGGGGAGGGGTAAGCACACTGGACTGGCCTTTGCAAGTGACATGTCCCCACTAGGTGTGAACTCTGGGGACCCAGGCTTCCCAGGTGTCCGGGTTAGTTCCTCTGTGGCCATGTCCCCTGCCCACTGAGGTCCAGGAGCAGTGGCAGAGACCCTGACAGTGCTCGGTGTCTGGCACTCCATATTGGTCAGGCGTTGCAGGCTGCCAGGCATCGGTGGCAGCCTGACTCAGTTTGGTGTGCGAGGGAAGCTTAAATTTGGGTTCCAGGTAGCCAATCAGGAGCCCAAACCCCATATCCACGACCACCAAGAAGGGCTGTCCATCAAGCGCAATCATTTCTCCCAACATGCGTGTGGCTTTCAGTTGAAAGCCATGCCACCCTCCATGTCCTGAGTTCTTAGTAAAGTTCTGTTTTGTAGAAACTTCTTCTGTGTGTTATTAAACAGAAAGCTAACTATACAATAGGCTTGCACTCCTTCTTGGCCAGGTGTTTCTGGATGTCTGGCATTGGTGGAGCAGTGGCAGTGTCCCAGCCAGGGCTCGGTGGCTGGCACCGCTACTTGGCCGGGCATTGTAGGCTGGCTGGCCTCTGTGTGGGACACTTCCAGACAAGTGTCTGGAACAGCCCTCCCTGTCTGGAATGTAGGCCCCAGAACCCTGATAGTGGGTCTTCGGTTTGGAGCAGCGGCAGAGGCCCAGTCAGGGCTCGGTGGCTGGCACCCCACTTGTCTGGGCATTGCAGGCTTGCATCCTACTCTCCGACAAGCTATTCTACCAATTTCTCAAGCCTTGTCCACTGGTGAATCACATGGCCTCCCAGTTGCAGACATTGGATTGTCATTTGCCAGGGCACACTACCCATGGTACAGCAGAGGCAGCAGAAGTGGACATTGGGTTGCCGGGGCACAGAACCTGTGGCACAGACAGTATTCACAGCATTGGCAGCAGCTGCAGACATTGGATTGCCCAGTAGTGAAACCCATGGCACAGACAGAAGATGTGGCATCAGCAGCAGCAGTCACATGCATTGGATTGCCGGGGCAAAGAACCCATGGCACAGACAGCAGAGGTGGCATTGGCAGCATCAGCAGACATTGGATTGACCATGCACAAAACCCGTGGAACAGCAGAGACAGCAGCAGCAGGATTTGCCTGTGCACAGCACCCATGGAGCGAGGATGGTAGGATTTGCCAGGGAAGACCTCCCATACAGCAGCAGATGGCAGCATCAGGATTGCGTGGGCACATTTGGATTTGCCAGGGCAGAGCACCCATGGACCAGCAGACAGCAGCAGTAGGATTACCAGGTCAGTGGGGCACATCACCCAGGGTTGCCAGGGCAGGCAGACAGGCACCTTGGCATGAGAGGCAGGCAGGCTGGGGAAGGGCTTCAGCTTTGCCCACAGGGCGAGCAGACAGGCAGTGTGGCATGAGCATGGGAAGGCAGACTGAGGTAGGCTTTGATCTTGGCCACCTGGGTGGGTGGGAAAACAGGCAGCGTGGCATGAGTAGAAGGCAGACTGATGTAGAATTTGATCTTGGCCAGCTGGGCAGGTGGGTAGACAGGCAGCGTGGCATGAGCAGAAGGCAGATTGAGGCAGGGTTTGATCTTGGCCAGCTGGGCGGGTGGGCAGACAGGCAGCGTGGCATGAGCAGAAGGCAGATTGAGGCAGGTTTGATCTTGGCAACCTGGTCAGGCAGGCAGACAGGCAGCATGACATGAGAGGCAGTAGGAAAGGCAGGCTGGGACCTTGGCGGGGCAAACAGCAAAACTATGGGTTTCCCACAGTGATCCTGTGCCCAGATTGGCCGCTGAACTACAGAAATACAGACCCAAAGGGGCCAGAGGACATAGAGACTTGATTCTGTCTCTCTGTTTTACAATATAACACAGCCACTATAGCTAATAAACATGAATGCTTTAATCAATATTCCAATTTAAAAAAAAAAAATAAAAGCCAATGGTATGGACCCATTGATACAATAATATTGAAAAATACACATCAACAATAATAAGTAATAAGTATACAATTATACATACAAAAAAATTCACACACAATGAAAGAAAAGACTTCTAAATGACAATAAAGATGGGATATTGCTAATAACAGAAGCACAGCTTACACACATAACAAATGATAGTGGAATGATTCTACAATGCTAAAAGGCATTGCTCACATGGGGAGCACACGCATACGCATTTTGGGGAGACCCCATACTTCAGTGCTGTAGCCTTTGTCAGTACCCACAGAATGCTATGAAAAAGGACAATGGTGAATGTATACATCCCTAATCACAAAAAGAGTGGGAAATCCACATAAAAAGAATGTATATTTTCTAATTCATAGCTACTGAACATTATACCTTAAATCTCCAATATCCCTTCTTCATACATGAGGGAGGAAAAAATTCACACTTGTCTTTTCCTTCCTTTTTTGGAATTCTAATAGAGTCTTCTACTGTGGATAAAGAGATTCAGTAAAGTTATGCTCTCTCTCTGTTCCCTCTTAAGGGCGAATTTCCTCCCTCTGGTCTCCTACATGCAAAGACCCACCTTCTTCCATCCCTCAGCCCAGTTCCAAACATGAATGCAAAACTGCGAAAACTATTACGTGTGTAAGCTGTGCTTCTATTATTGGCAATATCCCATCTTTATTGTCATTTAGAGTTCTTTTCTTTCATTGTGGGTAACAAAATTTGTATGTATATTTGTATACTTATTACTTATTATTGTTGATGTGTATTTTTAAATATTATTGTATCAATGGGTCCATACCATTGTTTTTTTTTGTTTTTTTATGGAATATTGATTAAATCATTCATGTTTGTTAGCTATAGTGACTGTGTTATATTGTAAAACAGAGAGACAGACTCAAGTCTCTGTGTCCTCTGGCCCCTTTGGGTCTGTGTTACCTTGACAGGGTACTCAGATAGGCTGGTGAAGACGATGCAGCGTGATAGAGAGAGAGAGCCAGTCAGATAGGTGGGCCGAGATCGTCTAGCTAGAGGCCAGCTGGCAGGCTTACAGCTTCCCAATGCCACCTTGCATCATGAGGTCAGTCAGATAGGCTGGCCGAGGCTGTTGAATCAGAGAAAAAGAGAGAGGTAGGGCAGGCATCACGCATTGAGAGAGAGGGACAGCACCTCAGCAGCAGCAGCCCAGACTGAGGAGACCTGTCTCAAGACTGCCTCTGGCATGGGAACACATGTGCCACTGCACAATCAATCCATGTCCAGGGGCATCTCAGGGAATCCCAGCAGAGGAAGGTTCATCTTAATAACAAGCAGCTGCTCCACCAAGTTGGCCCCCAGTCTCAGGCGGTGTGGCAAGCAAATGTCCCCTGCCATGGGGAACATCCACTCACTGGGGACACTGGTTGGTGGGCAGGACAAGAGACCCTTGGCCACTTTGGACAGGGCTGGCCACATGTTGTTCTTGCCGGCTGGGTATGCCAAGGGATCGCTGCTGGGTTCAATGCACTGGTCCTCCTTCAGGGAGTTCTCCACTGCTGTGGAGCAGCTGTCATATTCCCTCATGTAACTCTGCCTGGACAACACCTCCACAACTGCCTTCAGCCATCCTGCCTGCCCTGCTGTGCACGAGCCCTTGCTCACCAGAGTGCCCTGCACATACCCTGCACATGCACATGCCCTGCACATGCTGCTGCTGGCAATAGGGATGCTGCTGCTGCTCAGACTGCTGCTGGTTCTGCTACTGCTAGGGCTGGGGACAGGGATAGACCCTGCCGGCTGAAAGGGGTGGCTGCTCCCACTCCCACTATACCCAGGGGTGTCCTGCTGCTGCCGCACATTTTTAAGATCCCTCTCTCCCTGCCGGACCCTTTCCACCAGGTCACCCTTCCAGTGCCCATAGAGCACTATCTGGCATGCCATGCTGCCCTTGACCCTGGGATCCAGCATGGTTGCCAAGACATATTCCTCCCCCTGCAGGAGCGCATTGAACTGCGCCTTCAGCCCTTCCATCAGCGGCCGCACCAGGTCAATCACATCATTTGCCAGCTTCCTGCCCTGAGGGCCACAATCCCACCCCTTGAGAATCTCCTCCAGCCTCCTGAGGAGACTCTGGACCAGATGGGTCACCTGGATGATGGTGGCCATGGAGGAGCTGATGGTCTCCATCATGGCCAGGAATAGTCTAAGCACGAAGACCATGTGAGTCATGATCGCCGATCCCACCCCATCGTACCTTGGAGGTGTCCTGCTTTCCATCACCAGTTGAACCTGATGCAAGACGACTTTCTGCTCGAGAAGCCGCTTGAGCATCAGGAAAGTCGAATTCCACCGGGTTGACACATCCTGCACCAGCTTATGCACTGGACATCCTTACTCTGTCAGCTTCACCTGGAGGAGGTCGCTGCCCTTCATGCTCCAGTTAAAGAAACCGGCCTGCTTCCTCACCCACTCAGTCAGGGAACTAAGGGTGACTGTCCCTCAAGCCCTTCTCCCCCAAGCCCAGAGCATCCCAGACTACCAGGTGAAGGGTGTGTGTGGCACAACAGGTGCCCCCATTGCAGACTTCCCTCAAAATGTTGGCCATGTTGTCCATCACCACACACTCCTTGGTGAAGGGTGCGCCTGGCGTGACCCAGTCAGGGCTGCCTCAATTTTCCGAGTGGTGTGGGGGCTGTCCATTAATTCTGCCTGAAGCAAGGCCCATCTGTACCCTGATTTGGGACCCCTCCTGTCACTGCCAAATGCTGCCTCTGGGTCCTGCCACCAGGGTGCCATCACTGCCAGGTAGGTGTGCTGCGCATTCCTACTCAACCACAGGTCTGTGGTGAAGTGAATGGTGGCACCCCCAGCCCTTGCCAGCTGTTCCCTCACCTGCTCCTTTAAAGCCTTGTACATGGCTGGGACCACCTGCCGACTCAGGGTGGAGTGTGAGGGCAGTTTAAACTGGGGCCCAGAAAGCCAATCAGGCACCTAAAACCCATGTCCCCGACCACTGAGAAGGGTTGCACATCGAGTGTGATCATTGCCCCCAACATGCGCATGGCTTTCAGTTGAAACAATGCCACCCTCCACGTCCTGCAGCTTCTGGCCCGCACCAGGTGACACACCACTGACAACTCTGCTGGTAGGGGCAGAAATGGTGGCGACACAGTTCTCGGAGTGACAGCCATCACCTCATCACCAGACATTCCCTCCACAGGAGTAGTGTCTGCCTTTCTGTCTCCAATCAGAGTGATGTCCCGCGAAGGGAGTACTGAGACCCTGAGGCTGATCAGCTGCCTACCATGCTACTGCCACTCTCGCTGTGCCCCCTATAGCTGCTGCTGCTGCTGCTGCTGCTGCTACTGCTGCTCCTATCTCTGCTGCGCTGCCCAGGGATCGGACCCTGCCTCTAGCAGCTGGGGTGGGATCCACCAGCCCTGGACTGCTGGGGATCACCTCAGTAATGCGGGTCAGGGACATTGGTAGCCCTGGAGTAACATCCGACGCCAAAGCACCTGCACCTGCAACCTGCAGCAGAGACAGCTGCAGCCTCCTGGAGTGCAGGCCTTCCAGTGGCATGAGTATCAGTGGAGAACATTGCCCTTATTGCATCTGCAAAGTCACATCCAGCGGAGCTTTTCCAGGTGGTGAAAGGCTTGTTCAGTCCTGCCTGCCTCCACCTGGACCTGGAGCAATCCAGTGATTGCTGTGACTGGTTTATCGAGTACTTTGTAGATAAGATCACTCGCATCCACCACGATTTTGGTACCACAGTTATTGCAGGGGATCATCTTGGGGTTATGGATGCCCCATCCTGTCCTGTTTTGTGGGATGGGTTTCAGATGGTGGCGGCTGCTGATGTGGAGTCCTCGTTGGGATCTGTTCATGCCACTACTTGTGAGCAAGATCCATGCCCATCCTGGCTGGTGAAAGCTAGCCAGGAGACGTTAGGGCCATTGCTGGCTGGGGTGGTCAGTGCCTCCCTTTGGGAGGGCAGGGTGCCTGACTGCCTAAAGGAGGCTGTGGTTAGACCCCTGCTCCAGAAACCATCTCTTGACGCTGATGCTCCTGCCAGTTATCGGCCAATCTCTAACCTTCCCTTTTTATGGAAGGTTATTGAATGGGCTGTGGCATGGCAGCTTCAAGAACACCTGGACCGCACCAGTTTCCTTGACCCCTTTCAGTCCAGGTTTCGGCCTGGGTATGGTATAGAGACTGCATTGGTGGCCTTGGTTGATGATTTTCATCTGCTGAAAGAAGGGTGGCTGGAGGGGGGGATGAGTACTCCCTACACCCCTGAAGGACACTACAACGCTAGGTGTGTTTGTGATTATTCCCTGATAGTCGCAGGTCAGCTGGCCAAAAGGCTCCAGAAACCGCCACCACTCTCTACTGTTTGAAACCGCTCTGTCAAGCGCCGCTCAGAAAACGAGCTCTCAACGCTCTTGATTGGCAGCCAAATGGACCGGGAGCCAGGAGCCGGCTCAAAACACAGTCCCTGGGCAAGTCGGGCACCCTCCAATTTGTGCTGCTGTCACCTTGGGCTGGTGCAGCAGCACCAGCAATGCTTCAGCTTGCAGCTCTCTTCTCTCTCCCTGCCAAAACCCTGGGCCGGCCCAGAACCCTGCGCCGGCAAAGATACCCTCTGCCACCTCAAGGCAAGGTGGCACAGAGAAGACACACACACCCTGCACATAAAGCATTGGGGGAGGGGAATTTTCAGACAAGTGCCCCACCAACCCAGTACCCAGCGTGTTTGTGTGAAACCTGCACTGGTAACCAAAGGTTAACAAAAGAATAATACTGGGTGGGTACTGGGTGGATAGATAATGCTCTTGTCTGAGAACACCATTATCTCTGTAAAAGATGCTCAGGGTAGACCTCTCCTCGATGTTGTAAAGATTTATACAAAGAAGTTGCTCAGTCTCTCAATAATGTTCTCACGTGCCTGTAAGTACTTCCTGTAAGGCTCTTTTCACACAGTCACTCTAACACTGATTAAATGGGTGTTACATTTTATTATACATGTTGCAGGGCACCCAGAGCACACCTGCAGCCCTACAACATGTATAACAAAATGTAACACCCATTTTATCAGTGTTAGAGTGTCTGTGAAAAGGGCCTAAGTGATTATTCACTCCTCCCTTCTTCAAAAATAATCCAAACTCACTCAATCATAGTTTTTCTAACTCATTCAGTCTCTGAGCAGGAGGGAGCGGGACAGAAGAATTTTGAATAAATAAATACATTTATTTTCCACTCCTCATCATTTCAACAGCATTTTCTCCAAAATAATCACACAGAACCCAAAGAAAAATATGTGATTTGCTCACAAAGAGTGTTTTCAGGCAAGTGCCTGGACCCAGTACCCCCTCCATGCTTGTGTGAAAACCCCACTGGTAACCAGTGATTAACCAGTGAGTACAGGGTGGATACTGGGTGGGTATTAATACGCTTGTCTGAAAAACACCCACAGTCCTCTTTTTCTTTACATTGCAGCTTCCCAAGCAGCTGCTTCCTGTGTTTGCAATCAGGCCCTTCTAAAACTTGATTCAGGCTTTCTGAGAGTCTCTTCCTAGCTGGCATCGTATCTTCTCCTAGTTGGAAACATTTAAGCTCACCAGGAAGTTGACTGCTGCCCCACAGAGCTCCTTACTGCAGAAACATAGCACTCATGCTGCATTACACACCCCTTTTGGGGGGATCGCAGGTGGTCCAAAATATCGACTGATTCTTTTGGCTCTTGAGATCCTATAAGCATTTCTTGCTCATTGGGTCCCCCCCACCCCCCAGCCCTTTAACTATATTTGCTTCAATTTCATTTTAAATTTCTTAATTTCGTCCTTGCATAGTAAGTGCTAGGGGCATGGCTTGAGGGCACCATGCACTACCCACTTACATGCCAACTGAAGTAAAAGCAACCCTGAAGTTATTCTAATTCATGCCAAAGGCCAAACCACCCAAAGTTTCCCAAGGTTAGCTTTAAAGTGGCCAATCAATAGCTTGGTCTTACCCAGTGGTATAGCAAGGATGTAGCAGGTTTGGGCTCATATCCTAATTATGGGCTCCCCCTATCAGTCGCCAGGGCCGCTTCTCAGCCCGGCAGCTGTCTCCTGAACGGCAAGGCCCCACCCCCCTTACCAGCAGCTCGATCGAGGCACCGACGCCAGCGCAGCCATCAACCATCGGGGATTCTGAGGGCGCAGGCAGCATGGGGGGCGGCTCCGGAGTCTCCTGAGACCTTGCGGAGCCCCGCCCCCCATTGCAGCACTCCATGCGCCTCCAGGCATGCTCAGGGGCGGAGCTAGTGTTTAAAAGGCCGGCGCTGAGGAGTCAACAGTACCGGTGAACAGAGCGAGACGCCTGGAGAGACTGGCCCCCCTGTGAGCTAAGTGTTTGGTTTCGTGACTGCCTTGATTTTGCTTGATACTGTGTGTTGTTCCTTCCCAACCCCAAGCCCTACCCGCACCTTTGTTGCCTCGAGTGATTGTAATTGTCCTAGTGTATTTGACATTCACGTGTGTTCCCTTCCCCGTGATTCCCCAGGTGCAAGGGTGGGTGAGAGAGCCTGCGGGCTCATGTGGGTGCTTCTCCCTTCTCCCCCCTGGGGTCATCCCTTCCCTTCCTCTGAGTGTGTGAGCCCCGTGAGCCCTTCCCTCCTGGACCTGGACCTTTTCCCTGTCAACCCTACACCCCCCTCACAGACTTCCCTTGCCTTTCCCCCTTTGTGTGAGCACCGAGAAAGTGGGTCCCCTTCCCTGTCATACCGCTCTTCACCCTATGATGATAGGGGCCTAAACTCCTCGTGTGCAAGCACATGGATAGACCCACACACTATCCTGATGGACTGTTTCCCTCCGCAGTATGAGAGCAGAGCCCCTGGTGTGTTAGTAGTGTGCGTGGGTGGCATCTTCTCCCCCTTCCTACCCCTTCCCACTGACACCCCCAAGGGTAAAGGGACAAGTTTTACCTAAGCAACAGTCCCCCCAAGAGGACTTTCAACCAACCACATAAATTTATTTATTTATTTTATTTATTTATTTATAAAGTCTGTTATCCTAGTTCCCAATGAGCCCCATTCCCTAGAGCAGCAGCAACCTCACTAGGAAGAAAACAAAAATATTCCCATTTTACAGATGTGGAACTGAGGTTGTGATTTGCCCAAGGCCACCCAGTCAGTTCATTGGCTGGGGTCAGATTCAAACCCTGGTCTCGCAGGTCTAGGTCTGGCTCCAGCACCTGATCCACTATGCCCTTCCCACTCTGAAAATCCCCTTCTTTCAAGGGTTCTTGAATGTGGCCTGAGTACCACTAGAACATTTTCAGAGTGGGTGGGTGGCTGGGGGCAGAGTGTTTGCCCCACTCCCTTCCCTGCCCGTTCTGAAAATTTCTCAGCAGGGCTCAAGCTGCTTGCAAATGGCAACTCTTAGAGTCCAGGCCCCAGACTCAGCCAAGCCTCCTTGCTTCACGGGAGCTATATGCCTGGTCTCACACTGTCCTCCAAAAGATCAAACAACACAAAGGAAGATAGGGATGGGCGAACGCGGTTCGGAAGTTCGGAGTTCAGACCGAACTCAGTCTGTTTGGTCAACCGAACTGAACTTCCGAACTGAACTCAAATTTCAAACCGAACCGAACCGAACCGAATTTCCAAACTCCATTCTGTTGGCCCATTCCTAGTGGCAACACACACCAAAAAACCTGGTTTTGAATGGCCGAACTTGGTTCGGTAGTTCGGAATTCGACCGAACTTGGTCTGTTCTGTCGACCGAACTGAACTTCTGAACCGTACTCAAATTTCAAAACGAACTGAACTGACCCAAATTTCCGAACTCCATTCTGTTCGCCCAGTCCTAGAAGAAGACCAGGCTCATAACATTTTGTACTGCAAGAGAAATGTGAATACAATGATTTTTCATACTACTGTTATAATAAACCAAGACAGGATTAACTAAACTATTAAAAAAATAAATGTTAAAAAATCCCTATTTAGACACACTCCTCTTTGCTATTCCAGTGTGTCCTGCCCTATCCATGATTGCCCTTTCTCCACAAGCCTGGTACTGTGTTTCAGTGTATTTCACAGTGTCAAGCATTTTATCACAGCAAGCATAAATAGAAAGACACCTATTAATAACATTGTGACGGTTGGCCTGGATATTCCCCTGAGTAACCTACAGGGTTAAGGCCCATATAAGTTCCCTTGAGTAGCTGGATGTGACTGGGTCTTAAAGGAAGTTGGTTGAGTCCACAGTCTATGCCCCTCCTACAGATATAAATGCAGGAACCTCTTTAGTAAGGTCTAGCTGGGACTGAAGAAGGAGTTCAGCAGCTGTAAGCTGGCCAATTTACTCCTTGAGAAGAGTTTGGTTAACTGGATGCATAGAGACTGGCTTGCTGCAGCATCTCAATGACAGGTTTATGCTGGGTGGCCAATGGTTCAGGTGGTAGAGCACATGCTTTGCATGTATAAAGTCCCAAGTTCAATCTAGGCATGTGCGACTGCAGTTTGGGCGTTTGGTGTTCGCCCCGAACTCGGCCCGTTCGGACAGCCAAACAGTACAGCCGAACCAAATGCCTAAGTGGTCGAACAGTTCGGCCGCGTTCAGGCAGGAAAAACATGACTGGAAAGCCCAGGGTGGGGGGGCAGCTGAGGAACAGACTTCCTGGCATCAGGGGTGGAGAGGCTTGGAATAGCAGTCAGCCTGCCCAATCACCATCCCTCTTTTCCTCCGCCCACTGGCTTCACAGTCTGCGATTGGCATGAGACTAGGCTGCACGGAGCCAATGGGGTTTGTGGTAAGCCTGAGACTGGGGGCCAAGTTGGTGGAGCAGTTGCTTTTTATAAAGGTAGACCTTCGGCTGCTGGGATTCCCCGAGCTGCCCCTGGACACAGATTGATGGTGCAGTGGCACACGCCATCCCATGCCAGGGGTAGTCTTTGGACCAGGCTCCTCCTCAATCTGGGCTGGTCCTGCTGTGCTGAGGTGCTGTTCCTCCCTACCAATGCCTGGCACCTGCCCTACCTCCACCCCCTCATACTAGATAGCCTTGGCTGGCTTAACTGACTGACCTCATGACACAGGGTGGCATTGGGAAACTGTAAGCCTGCCAACTGGTCTCTGGCTAGATGATCTTGGCCCGCCTATGTGACTGACTCTCTCTCTCTCACGCGTGCTGCACAGATTTCGCCAGCCTATCTGAGTGCCCTGCCAAGGTCCCAGCATGCCTTCCCTACTGCCTCTCATGCCACGCTGCCTGTCTTACCACCCAGGTTGCAAAGCTCGAACCCTGCCTCAGTCTGCCTACCTTCTGCTCATGCCATGTTGCCTGTCTTCCCACCTTCCCGCCTGCCCAGGTGGCCTCGATCAAAGCCTGCCTCAATCTGCCTGCTCATGTTCATGCCACGCTGCCTGTCTGCCTGCCCACCCACCCAGGTGGCCTCAATCAAAGCCTGTCTTCCTCCCCATGCTCATGCCACGCTGCCTGTATGCCTGGCAGCCCACCCAGGTGGTCTAGATCAAAGCCTGCCTCAGTGTGCCTGCCTTCTGCTCATGCCATGTTGCCTGTCTGCCTGTCCAGGTTGCAAAGTTCGATCCTTACCTCAGTGTGCCTGCCTTCTGCTCATGCCATGCTGTCTTTCTGCCCACCCTGTGGACAAAGTTGAAGCCCTGCCCCAGCTTGCTTAAGTCTCTCATGCCAAGGTGTCTGTCTGCCTGCCCTGGCAACCCTGGATGATGTTCCCCACTAGGGCTGATGCGGCAGCAGTTGTTACCACTCCGCGATTCCATTCCTAAACCTCGGCATCCCAGGTTGCGCCTCGCAGAATTCTGCGCGGTACTCCGTGATTCTGCATTTTTTTC
>QEPC01009674.1:1659448-1676787 GCA_003113815.1 Sphenodon punctatus
CCAGGACAGGACGCCCCGGGGACATCAGCCAGACCGCGGGAGGAGGCACCCAGGAAACGGGTAAGGGAACCCATGGGGAGGGGAACAGGGAGCACAGGGGAAGTTGGGGGAATGGGGCCTGACAGGGCGCCCGGCAGGGAGGAGGGGAAGGGAAGGGCCCCGGGAGGGAGCAGAACGGAACCCAAGCAGTAACCCCCCTCCGTGCCGCCCACAGACACACAAACGAGCTCAGGCGGACGAGCCCCTGGAGGACACAGGCCCAGCCCGGCCAGAGGAAGAGGCGGTGGAGGAAGAGGACGAGGAGGAACCACAGGGGAGAAGGGGGAGATGGGCCTACCACCGAGGGGACCAGTGGGGGCTGTGAGAGACCCTGGACTTTATACGTATATGGGGGACCCTGGAGTACCAGCTGGAGCTTGCCCTCAACCAGTGCAATGAAAATGTCTACCGGGGGATAGTGACCCCAACAGTCAGCTCCCCCAGGCCTGGCAGGCAGAGCCCGAGGCCGGCACCTTTGTTACCCTCAGCCAGTGGTCATGGGGGGAACACTCCAGCATCTAGGGGCTGGCCTTGGAGGGATCGGAGACCGACATAGAGGCTAAGTGAGCAGCCGGGGGGGAGCGCCGGGCCCAGGGGTCAGGGGGGAGACACAAGCTGGAGCCGGCCCCAGAGGCCCCGCAAACATTGGGATGGGGACCAGAGGCCTGCCGGGACACCGGGCACCCCTCCACCAACCCCCCCATCATGCACCCACAGGGCATAGGACACCCCGGCAAGGGACCCAGGCGGCCGAGGAGGGGGGCACCCGGGAGGCCAGGCAGCAGCAGGAGCCAGCACATGAGACACACTGGAAGGGGCAGGACATGGGGGGAATGGATCTGGGAGGGAAATCCCACTGGCCCTCTGAGACCCGGGCCCATCCCAGGGCTGGGGGCACGCGAATGGTTCGATAACAGACCACCCCTCCATCATCCTACAGAGCAGCCAGGGCACCCACGGTCACCCAGGCCCATCCCACCAGCACAGCGGATGAGGGAGCACCGGGCATGGGTCCGCTGCTGGAGAGAGGACCAGGTGGAGGAAATTGTCCGGACCTCGACAGAACAGGGGGAGCAGATGATTGCAGCGATGGACAGGATGGAGGCAGCCAGAGAGTGGTCCCTGGAGCGGTTGGAGGCAAGGGACCAAAGGCTCCAGGCAGAGGTGCACCTGGAGTGGAGGCAGAAGCGCCACAAGCACAGCAGGCAGGTGGAGGCAATTGGGCAGCTGGAGCACTCTATCGAGGCCATGGTACGTGAGCACTCTACTAAAATGGACAGATTCCATGACATTGGGACCTCCGTGCTCCTCCATGCCGGCACGCTATGTGCCTATGTCATGGCTCCAGTCCCCCCAGCCACACAGCCTGTCCTGGGCCCCCTGCTGGGCCCCGTGGCACCCCCTACCCCTCTCCAACCCCCCCCAGCTGCATTCTCCACCACACCAGCTGCCTCCATGACATCAGGGCCCTCACATCTACCTCCCCCAGCCCCCGGCCACCCAGGGGGGCCCCGAGACTCCCGGGACTGCCCCCCTCCACCTGCCAACCCTTCGGCCAGTGAGGTGGTCCAGGACACCAATGGTACATGGACAGCAGGGGGAAGCCATCTCACAGAGCTCTGTGTCCACCACCGGGCAGCCAAGGGGCCGACCCCAGACACACAGGGGGATGGAGGCCAGGGGGAGGGCAGTGTGAGGGGGGCACCAGTGGGGGTATGGGGTGGTGGTGGGTGTGAGGGTGCACATGTATATAGGGTGACAGTAAATGGGTGAAATGAAGTCCTGTCTACTGTGCTACTATCTGGGTGACAGGGAGGGCTGGGGGGCATGCAGGGGAAGGGCCCCGGGTTCCCCGGGTGCACCACTGGAGTGGTGGGGGCGGTGCTCTCCCTCACACCTTGGCCTCGTGGCTGATGCACCTCGCTAGGGCGTCCCGGATGTGCTTGGCATAACGGTACTCTCACGGGTTGTTAGCATTTACATAAAGGTGCACTGGGCTTGGGGGGCAGTTGGGCTCCAGATATTCCAGGGCAGACCCCTTGGTCTCACACATGTTGTGCAGCACACAGCAGGCCCCGATCACCAGGGCAGAGGTCTCCACGGTGTAGTCCAGGTGGCCAGTGAGGCTCCTCCAGAGCTGCTTGAGCACCCCGAAGGCCCACTCCACCACAGTCCTGTTGGAACACAGGCGGGAGTTGTACAGCGCCTCCACAGGGTTCTGGGGGACCGGGTACACCTTCATGATCCACTGGGTGAGGGGATAGGCTGGGTTCCCCAGGCTACAGGCGGGCATCGGGACCCCCTCGAACCAGGACATCCCCATGTCAGCAAAGTCCCCCCGGAACATCCTGGCATAGAAGGGGGAGATGGTCATGATTCTGGCATTGTGACTGTGCCCAGAGTTGCCCGTGAAGATGTTTATGAACCTCCCCCGGTGGTCCACAACCGCCTTCAGCTGCAGGGAATGATATCCGTGCCTGTTGACATACTCTATGGCCTCAGCTGTGACGGGGCAGAGGATCGCAATGTGGGTGCCGTCCACGGCGCCCATGCAGTTGGGCAAGTCTCCAGCCGTGAAACCGGCCATCACGGCCCTCTGGTCCACCAGTTGGATTCTTCTGTCCAGGAGCATCCCCTCCACTGCTTCGCAGACATCCCGGAGAATACACGCCACGGTGCTCAGCCCGACCCCAAAGTGCTCAGAGATGGACTGGCAGGAGTCGGGCATTGCCAGGGTCCACATCCCAATGGCCACCTGCTGGATCATGGGTATGGGTGCCCTCATGGGGGTGTGCTGGCGCTCTAGCCAGGGCATGAGGAGCTCCGTGAGCTGCAGCAAGGTGGGCTTGTCCATCCTGAAATGGGCCCTCCAGGTGGCCTCATCCCAGTGGGCCAGAGCCCATGCCCACCAGCCCTGGGCCCGCTCTGTGATTCACAGCCGCCAGTTGATGGGCATAGCGAGCATGACTGCCCAGCGTAGGACCTCTGCCCCCCTTCGGAGGCACCTGGCTGCCTCTCGGAGTGCCATGGGCCGTCTCCGGCCCTGGCACATGGCCTGCTGGGTGGCCCCGGACACTCTATGTGCCCTAAAATGGGCCAGTGACTGCCTGTGGGCATGGTGGGCCCTGCGGGTCTGCAAAACACTCCCAGACATGTACACCAGCAGCCGTGCACCTGTGCACACCTCTGTGGTCAGGATGCGCAGCTGATCCATGTGGGTGTGGTACCACTCGGCCGTGACAGCCAGGAACATGTAGTAGGCTTGCGCCCTGTCCTGCTCCATTGCTGGCCCCAGGGGGTAGGGACGTGTACTGCTGGGCCAGGAATGGGAAGGATCATGGGGTGGGCTGCCCCCAGGTGCCCTGGTCTGTCTGAGCATGGTGGGTGTGGCTGGGAGTGTGATAGGGTGCACCTGCTGGCCACGCGTTAGGCCAAGCACCAGGCCGGGCATGCGTGGCTGTTCCAGTTGCAGCTGCATTCATTCTGCCATCAACCCATGCCCCCCCTCCCTCTTTGCTACACCATGTCCTTGGAGTCCTGATTAGATGGCCTGGCTGGGCACTAGTGTCCTGCAGATGTGCCGGGTCCGCATCCCATGCCTCGCTCTGTAGCTATACATTGTTGCGGCCTATGGCTGCCTCGCTTGTCCCTGGCACCCCTTGGAACGCCCCCCCCGGCCCTGAGGTGACCTCCTGTCCCCCTGTCCGTGGTGTTATTCTCCCTGTGTAGCTGGACCATGTCTGGTTATGCTTCCACTGGGCTCCCACTTACTGGCTCCCATGGGGCCCCCCATAGCTGGACCTTCCACATGACCATGTCCCTGTGTGAGCTGTGGCAGACCCCAGCCATGCAGTTGCTCCTGGGCGCCCAGACAGCCAGTCATGTGCTTATGCGAGCCTGAGCTCAGGGATTCGCTACTTCGGCTATGAGGCGAGCACCCGGGATTGCCGCCTGCATGCGGAGACGCTGGGACTGATTCCCTTTCCTGATGGGCGCATCCCAGAGATGAGCTGCTCTCATGTGGTCTGGTCCATGGCTGAGACAGTGTCTGCACTGTCTCTGTGCAGCCTGTCTGCCTACACGCTGTGCGTTGCGGAGGGGGGGCTGTGCCTTAGCCGTGTCCTACTTTGGCTGTATCCACGGGGCCCGTGGGCACCAGCGCTCCCGTGGGGCAGTGTATCATTGGCTTCTGGAACTGGATCAGCTTCCTTGGCCCCCAACTGCTGACTGCTGTGTGTCGGAGCCTTCCGCGGCGGAGCTGTCGGCGTTGTCTGGCGTGTGGTCCCATTATGATGTGCAGTTGGAGTTGTCCATGGAGGATTCCTTCAAGGCCTACTACCTGATCGCCCATCACATGTCCTTGTTGGGGTACCACTGAGGCATGATCCATTGGCCCCACTTGGTTCATCGTGCAGGGCACCCGGCCCCATACCCTGTGGTGGTCCCCAGCAGCTGGCTGTGAATCATGGGTGCCTCCAGGCCCCTGGTTACCTGTCTGGCCCCTGCCCGGGGTGAGGGTTCCGCTGACGGCTCCCTCCCTCCTGTCTCTGGTGAGTGCCTGGGCTGTTTGCTTCCCGGGGTGCATTTGGCCCTGCCTGTGGGGTCGGGCCCCCTCCGGGGTTCCCCCACCCCTGTCTCCTTGTGCACCCGGAGTTCTCCTGCATGCTTGCCTTCTCTGAAGCTGGGGTCCAGCTCTCTGCATTGCCTTCAAGACCCGCCTGGGTCCTGCTGAGTATCATCAACCACCTGCACCCCTCCAGCAGCCCCTGCACCGCCCTGGGTGCCTCTGTGACCTCTGGGTTCTGGGGTCCCTGCACTGCCCCTCCCGGATTCCTGCAGGGGTGTGTGTGCACCTTTGGACTGGCAGCCCTGCACTGGTACTCCTGTCTGGCCCCCCTCGCCGGGGTGTGGGGTCCGAGTGTGCCTACAGGACCATTCCCGGCCCGCGCCCGGTTCTGTGTGGGCTCCCGCTGTGCCTCCGGACTGTGTTCCTAGGGCTCCCCGTTCCAGGACTGCCTGTGTGTTGGACTTGCAGCTGTTGGGTTGCTTCCCCCCAAGGCACCTCGTCACGTTTGTCTGCTGTGCACGGGGGCCGTTGCCGAACTGTTCAGGGCACCCTTCCCCCATCCTAACTGTCCTGCTTGTGCTGGGATCTGCTTCATAGCTGTCCTCTGCTGGGATGTTTCGGCTCTCTTCATGTCTCTGCCTGAGCATGGGTGAGCTTCTTCCTCCTTCCTGCACACACCGAGTCTTGGGGCTTGGTATAGATCTGGCCCTTTCCTGTACTACCTGTGTTTCCTAATAAACTGACTTGAACAGGCTTCTGTGTCCTGCCTGCTTCTTACTTCTTGGGTACTGGCCCCCACTGTGCCAGCTGCATTGGGCTACTGGATGCACGGCTCTCCTGCTCCATGTATTTTCACCCCTGCGGTGTTGGGAGGTCCCGTGTGGCCTGTTCTGCTGTGGAAGTTGTGGTCCCGGTTGCCTGTGTCCTGCCCTGCCCCTGTGCCATTTCCCCCCTCTCCTCTGTTCCGGACCCCCCCCTTTGCCTGGTGTGCCTTGTGTGCGGTCCGGTCCCGTGTGTCTTCCCTTCCCTTCCCTTCCAGTCCTGTGTGTTTATGTGTGTGTGTGTGTGTGCGCGTGTGTGTGTGTGTGTGTGTGCATGCCTGGGAGTGTGCTTGTGCTGTGTGTTCCACTGTGCCCCCATTGTCTGTATGCCTGTTGTGTATGGTACCCGGATGGCTCTTCTCCCTCCTCCCCCCTCCCTTCCTGTTTCCCAGGTGTGGGCATTCCCTTTTGTGCCTTGTGGCTTCGTTTGCCCTCAGGTGGCCATGTCTGCATCCCGCCCCTTCCCGGAGACTTGTGGGTGTTTTGACCATGCCCGGGGATCGGCGTAAAGTCTGTTGTGTTGCCCTGGTCCGTGAACTGGTGGCCCGATTCCCTGCTGTGGTCCCGGTCCCGTAACGTCTGTTCGGGGCTTTTTTTTACCACCGGGGTGTGTGTGTTGTTTCATTCACCCCCACCGGGGATTCACTGTGGTGAATCGGCCCAGTGTAACATCTGAAAATACCCAGTCTCTCAAAAAGGGGTATTTCTTACTCTTGACTCCCCTTCTTGTTTTTCTATATTGTATAGGCGCTGGATAATTTCGCGTCTAACCTGTATCCCTGTCTTATGCCGAAGGCTATCTCTTGAGAATCCCATACGCAACACATAAGTGTCCATTTCCTTCATCCACACACTAGTGAATGTATCTCCTGGGATAAGTCCCAACAAAGGATTTACCAGCCAGTTAATTTTGGCCCATAAGCAAAGAGCTTCTCTTCTTTCCATAGTCTCCCAACTAGGCTGGCCTGTTTCTAATCTTATTACTTCTAGGGGAATCCCAGAGGTATTTTCAACATCATCCCAAGAAATTTGTTCTGGGGCAAATTCAAATCCTTTGGGGGCGGGACTGCCCATAGCCCAGCTCCATACAGGTACTTTGTTCTAACCTTTGCATTAGATGTCCCAATGGCCCATAGCAAATTTGCCTTGCAAAGGTGACCAAAGATCCGTGCTATTTCCAAGGGGGCACCTCCTATATCTTGCGTGGCTTGCCAATGTTGTACTGTCCAATGCATGTTGGATTGAAAGTTAAGACCTAGATATTTAAATTCATATACTTGTTTGATTGTTCTACCCTCTATCGTCCATACATGGGCTTTCCTCTCTTTAGAAAAAATCCAATATCTTTGATTTTTCCTGATTAATACTTAATTTCTGAGAATGACAAAAGTCATCAAACGCCATCAGTTGTCTTTGAAGGTCAACCTGCGTCTGTGACATTATTGCTAGGTTATTGGCATGAAGAAGACAGCTTACTGACCATGCCGCTAATTTTGGTGGATGGAATCTGGATTCTGCCATAAGTGGGGCCATGATTTAACACTGATTCTCAAACTTTTTGCCCATGATCCCATTTGAGAGTTCCATAGAATCCCAAGACTCTAGACATAAAAGACATGCAAAGTACATAAAAACTAAGTTGGAATCACAACCCCATATGAAACCCTACTTTTGATCCTGACCCATAGTTTGAGGAGCTATGATTCAGAAATGAAGATCTCCTCTGAACAGGAACTATCAAAATGATACCCGTCTTACTCAACTAATCTCTGATGCATGCCCATCCAGTCATGATAAATACATCATTTTTGCACTACAGAGCCAACACAGCTAAATAAGAAGGAGTTTTATTCTAACTCCTTCTTCTGCTTTGCCAACAGAATTGTTTAATAGATTGTAGGTAATGGCCATTTTTAGACATGACGTGTCCATGTGGGTCCACATGGGTCACAGACCCGGGCACCTGCCTCAAGGCAGTGGGGGTGGAGGCATGCTCCTACGGACCATGCATCACCCAACCATGCCCCTGCATGAAGAAAATGTTTTTTTCCTGGTTGCTCGTGTGGGGGGCATGGGTTCAGGCACACATACAGTGCTCACCCATCCCCCACCGTGTGAATGCCCCCCCCCCCACACACACAACTGGAAGTGTGCTAGCTGGGAGGCAGGTCTATCTAAAAACGGCCAATGTTGTGCCACTCCAATGAAGTACAGGAGGTTGCACCTACATCATCAGTAGCACAATTTGGCCTGTGCAGGCTTCATCATCAGTGATGATGATCTAGGAAATAAGAAGTCCACTTTATTTAATCAGGAAATGTGCCTTTGTACTTGTCATCCAAGCACACTTAAGCTGGAAATTACTGGGATACAACCATGGTGAGAAAACACCTTTATCATATCAGATAGAAGAGTCACTTTTTTAAGAAGAATTGCACTTTTAAAATACACATATATTTGCTATTGTTTTCTATACATATCTTTTGTTGCAGTGACATCTTTGTCCTCCATATACAACCATGTGCAGATGAAAATCCATACAGATTATAGATAGAAAGTTGATACATATGGAAGAAAATAAGCAGAAAATCTATTGATGTTCCACAATGTTTTAACTTCTGTTGCCGTCCCCCCCACCCCCTTTCTACTTTCAGGCTTAAAATAAGATGGTAGATGGAAGAAAAGAGCTTTTGTTGTTCAGATCTCAAGACTGAGAAGCCCTCTGAATAAACAAAAGATGCAGCATGGAACACACTGACAGAAAAACTCTAGAATTCTAGTGACTGCAGTTTTTGACTCCACACGTTATAAATATTCATCCAGCTCTTTAAGTTCCTGCATTTTCACAAATTCTTGAGATTTTTCCTGTCACAGCACCCAGCCTTTGTTTGCATGCAAACTTTACAGAAAACAATGAGAGTTTACTTTTTGGTATTAACTTTATTCAGGAACTAACAAAGTCAAAAGTAGAACCATCATTACAAAAATTATGTTAGTGTCTAAACAGGGCAACAATTAATGAATTGTAAGGTTTGGAGGGTGGGAGGGGGGTGGGAGGTGGAATAATCAAAATTGAACATCCCTTACTTAAGTCAGCATACTTGTACTTTTACACAAAATATGTGACACACACCATCACAAAATAATGGTGGCCGTCAGCTGTTTGCCCCAGGGCTGTCTTGGGGCAGCGCCACACAGCATCATCCCCGGGAAGGGGGATTATGCCGTCTGGGTCAATTCGGACCAAACTGGGCCAACAGGCAACCATGGGGTCAGGTCTCATTTGTTAGGTTCCTCCAGAATCCCGAGTCTGCCAGCACCATAGAGGCATGGCTAGCGGGCCCTCTCAGCTGACGGCTGGATGAGAGTGCACCAGAAGTTAAAACACTGAAAAAAAATATTCAAAGTTGTTCCATGTTACCTTTTGAAACAATTTTTTTCCTATCATTTCTTTTTTAAAAAAATACTGGCTGTGATCAACTAACCACTTACTCACAAAGCCATAGTAGGTCTTCAGTGGGAATACTCCAAATTGAATGGTTTGTGGTAAGACTAAGGCTTCAATACTGCATCTACTTATTCTGGAGTAAATCCACTAATTCTCTTTATGAAAGTGAGATCATACAGCCCTCTCAGTTAGCTATTATCCAGATCCACTCATAACACTCTTCTTCTTGGCTGATGGTAAAGGACCAACAAACTTCTGATTAAAGCAGAATCAATTATCTCCTCTTTCCCAAAAATAATCTCTCTTCTCTTGCTCTCTGCAGTTCTAGCGGATACTACCAAATGTTTTACCTGCCTTGTATGATTGGCAGAGACTGGCTTTCACAGAGATAAACTCAGAGGGTCAGTGAATCCTGCATTTCTTTCAGAGATCCTCCTTCTGTTTCAACCAACATTCAAGTTGCTTTAAAACAGCTTTCTATTTCTATCTCCACTCAGGGAGGATGCCCTAGCTTTCTATCATAAATTGTCTGTAATGACTCTTTCCATTCTCCAGTTGCTATTTATAGAAAGGATGGGTTTTATTACCACGGCAACAGCAGCCAGAATTGTGATCCCGATATGAAAAATTTAGGGAAGTGTATCTTTTACTTTGGGTTTCTGTTGAATAAAAGTGTTACCTGTGAGAGAGCCAAAGAATAAGTAGGACTGTCAATTTTTAATTTTTAATTTTTTTTTTACCAAGAGTCACTTGGAGGAGAGGAAGAGTCCCTTTTGTATTTTTGTATTTTTCCAACTACCATTATAACCAGATTCGTCTTAAAAAATTGTTCCAAAATTCTGTGACCCAAAATTGGAAATTCTGCAACCCAATAAAGTTACAAAACAAGTCTACAAAACACCATTTTTATACATAACTTGTACAAAAAGTTACAAAACAAGTCTGGTATGGTCCAGGACTATGTTACAAGATGAGCAAAAAAGTCTCCCACCATCAGCATACATATCCTTGGGGAACTCAACAGCACACCCCTGGGCAGGGGTTTTCAAAGCTTTGTGTGCTGGGGTTTTTGTCAGATGGTGATCCATTTCCTTTATCCAATGAATTAAAAATGTGCTTAGAGGGTCATGCAGAGGGCCGAGCCATGCAGAGGGCCAAGCAGAGGGCCATGCAGAGGGCACAGCAGGCAATTCCCCCCCCAAAAAAAAACACATGGCAATGCAGAGTGGAAACCCCCCACCCAGGAGGACCTCCCCCCCACCTACTTACCTTACGGCTGGAGCAGGCGGCGGCCGCAGCAATCCCTCGACGGCTGGAGCAGGCGAAGGCGGCAATCACTCTGCGACTGGGTTCCTCAGCAGCTGGAGTCCCTTGGCTTGGCAAGGCCATGCAAGCCCCTGATTGGCTTGTGGCCTTAATAAAGCTCACTGCCAGCAAAGGGAACTCCATGGGGATTTCCCCAGTTTCTGCGCTAATGTTGCCTAAGACAGGATTCTGCCCCAAACCCGTGAATCGCAACAGGGCAGAAGAATCGGGGCCATGATTATAACTCCCATTATAATACCACACCTACTCCCTTACAAATGCATACTTCTTCCCCCACCCCTCTCTGTCCTTACCCTCCCATGATGTAATGCTCCCCAGCCTCTGCATATAACCCTGGTGCCTCACTTTGCTCAGTGTACACCTTGGATTTCTGACTTGCCTGATGAAGGATACTGTGAGGTCCGAAAGCTTGCAAATCTCCACCAACCTAAGTTGGTCCAATAAAAGATATTTCTACACTACTTTGTCTCTATGACGTATTTTTGGGACCAACACGGCAAACGCACACTCTCTCCAACTCACATTGACATATATTGGGTATTGTTCACCTTTAGTAACTGGATCCTACAATAGTTTTCAACTGGATTTAGTAGAGAGGCAGAAGGGCCAAAGATAAGTAGGGATGCAAAATGTTGTAACAATAGATACAGCTGGAGAGATGATATGGCTCTTATGGTAGTCAATAATCCCATCACTTGACACTAGGTGTGAACATAAGGATGGCAGCCCCACCTCACCCTGGGTGCACTGCCAGATTTGCAGGTAGAGCAGCCATTTTCTGCTCTGCTCCCACCCCTCTTGCGGTGCTCCAGAACATCCAAAAGTAACACCAGCGGAGTTGGCTGCCCAAATATGGGGCACCGGGTGGAGGCAGAGCTGCTGTCCATCTGCTTGGCTTACAGTTACTGCAGCTCCGCTCTTGGCCAGCAATTGCCCCAGGGAACCCAATGCAGAGTTGCAGGCAACAGCCTAGAATGTTGGACAATCCCCAGGTCTATGGTGTAGGAGAAGGGAGCAGCAACTGTTGGGTCCATTTAAAATGGACCCTAGCAGGACTGGACACAGGTGGACTTGGGGGTTATCCCCAAGGAGAGCTCCAGAGGTTGCCATTCCCACACCCATCAGAAGACATCCACTGAGCCGAATCTCCACTTAAACTCACAGTTAAATAAATAAAATAATTTAAATAATTATTTATTATATATTATTATTTAATAATAATTAATAATAAAATAAATAAAAATAAAGCTAGGTGCTGTCCTTTATGGCACCAGTGTCTCACCTTTCTTAGCAACCACCCATGACATAGTCCTCCCTTTAGTATAGAAGTCTGTTTTCCTTTGACCAGTAGTACTACAACCCTACTACAGTGTACTCTTCCTAAGTCTAAATAAATCTAAGTCTACTATAGTCTTCATTTCATATAAGAATCTAAGAATCTACAGGAAACTTGCATGCCTATTTTGGGTTAACACATGGGACAGGAATCAGCTGGAATCTGTGTACTATCCAATGTGTCCCCACACCACGACCACCCTGCGGACAGTCCTGGGACACCTTCGAAAGGGCAGTCTCTTGACCGCAGTTCATCGGCTTGCACCAGTCACCATAGATGACACTAGCTCACTCTCTCCTCCTGGGGGCAGTACAGGGACAGAGAGATCACTGGCAGGCCCCTGCCCCCAGCTGTCAGGCAGCCCATAGGGATAGCACGATCACTTGCACTTCTCTCCCACCTCCTATGCCAGTTGTCAGCTGAGAGGGGTGTGCTAGCAGGGGCATCCATGGAAAGGGGAAGTTCACGGTCAGGGAAGGCTTCTTCCCTGGCCATGACCCCCCTTTAAATGCTGGCTGCTCTTCTTTCCTGGCAGAAAAGGAGAGGAGCGGGGATCAGAAGTTCAGAATCAGTGTGCAACCCCTCTGGAGGAGCTGCACAGATCCTACTATCCCCATGACCCCCTTTCCATGGCCAAGACCCCCTTTCTATCAGAGCCAGTGCTAGTATGCCCCTCTCCGACGACAGCCAGCTGGGAGAGGGGAGTGCAGATTGCACCCCTGAGAGCCTCTGGGGACTTCTGTGCTCCTCTCTCTCGTCCAGCCATCAGCTGAGAGGGCCTACTAGCCACAGCTCCATGGTGCTGGCAGACTCAGGATTCTGGGGGAACCTAATGAATGAGACCTGACCCCATTATTGCCTGTTGGCCCAGTTTGGGCCGAATTGCCCCACACGGCATACTCCCCCTTCCCGGGGATGACACTGTGTGGCGCTGCCCCAAGGCAGCCCTGGGACGAACAGCAGACGGCCACCATTCAGACAGGCAGGTAAATCCAGGTAGAACTAAGGGGAGCAATGGGGGTAAGATCTTGTGTACCCTTTGTTCTTCCAGAATACTGGAGGTGGCATTTTAATGAAACATTTATTTAAAGACTGTCTCACTGCAACCAGATAAATAACAATCCACAGAGTTTTTCAGGAGTATATACAATGGGGTCATATATTCCCTTTCTTCAAATGGGGGGAGGTAAGAGGGAGGGGGGGAGGCAGGAATGTATAAAGTCCATTCTTTTTTTTACGCATTTGTTAATACTGTTATGTTATGATCATTAGTTACTGATAGGGATTGGTCTCCTCAGCTCTTTTTTGTTAGCTGCCTGGCGTGTGCACTGCATTAAACCTCTTCTTGTAAAATTCAGTGTGTATTTTTCCTGACAGAACAATTTTTTTCACTTCTTGCTGGTACAATAAAGAGGAATCCCTGTATTCATGAGCATATTCATCTTCATTTATCGTGTGTGTGTGTGTGTGTGTGTGTGTGTGTTTCAGGATTTCTCATGTGTGGAGCTAAGTAAAAGAAAAAAAATAAGGATAAGTGATTGTACATTCACTGGGCTCATTTGAAGGCGAGGCATTTTGGTAAGACTCTTCAGATTTTATTAGCATGTCACACAAAGTTCAAGAGTGACCTTCACTTACATACTGAGGTAATCATTTATTCTTACTTGTGTTTAATATAAAATATGATTAATCATGCCAGCATTCTTCAGCATAATTATCATATTGCTTTAGCTTTCTTGGCAGACTCCAACTATATCATTACTGTTGAATAAATTTAACACAGCAACTCTGACACATAAATTAGCAGTCTCAGTGCGAGTTTAATTATACACTTAAAGTTTCCTCTTTAGCTTTTGTTACTGTGTGCTTTTCTTCCCATGAAATGGAAAGAAAAAGTGAGGTGTGAAAAGGAATCAAAGCGCACAGATACAGCATGTCACACTATCACCTCTCTTATTAAAAGTACATCACAATAACGTGAAATTTATTCTTTAATCAGACAGAGCCATTAGTGAAAATCTAAATCCTCAAGCGAAGCAAGTTCAGGTTACCAATAAGAAGAACTGAGCAGGGGACAGATTACATTATCAGGGTACTGTTACTGCAGTCATTGAAGAACTGGTTAGATTTAGTACATTAGTTAGTAGGAATGATGTAGGGACTTTCAAAATAGTCTGGCTGATCTTAGTGGTCATTGGTCAATTATAAATTATCAAACCAATAATATTTAAGAGCAATCTAACCACAAACTTCAACAAAAATGGCATGATATGGCTCAGATTCTCATTTTGGAACAAATATTATGAAATAGTGAAGTTACATCAATGATATAAGATTGTGTGTTTTCAATGTAATATTGCTTTACTGACTACAGGTTGTCTTCTTTTTAACTGAAAAACTTCCTTGAGAACTGTTCATTCGAACAGTTTTGAAAAATAAATGTGTGACTATTGCACACAATTTTCAACCAGTATTTCACTTTTCTAACCCTAGCAGTGCTTTTTTATGCTCACCAAATCAAGAAAAAGTGAAGTTGGAGATTTATCTGACCAATCAACACTATTGGTTCAACCATTCTATCTACTGAAGTCAATGGAAAAATTTCAATTGGTGGGGGGTTGTCCTGCAAGCATTAGTAACTGCAGTGAATTTGAATTCTCGCTGCAAATTGTGATCAATCTGAAAACAGATTGATTGAAAACTTGCAACCAAATCAATCATGATTTTCTTTCTTTGCAAGCAGACAACACTAAAGATATTAAAGGAAACCTTTGGTGCAAGTTATATGCTGAGCGCTTATCAATAATGCATTTTGTGGTGAATTCATTTTGACATGTTCCACTGTACAGAACATGGCTTTCAATAATGTAGTACAACGTGACATTTCATTAGTCGCTTGGTAAGACTAGTCCCTGCACTGCGAACACAGTTAATATTATATATGTCACCATTAGCTTCAAAGTCGCTTTGATCAGTTCTAAATGAGAACTGTTTGCCAGTCAAAGTAGTTGAATTGGCTTAACACATCTTTAAATGCTTATCAAAGTGTGGAATCAACTAAAATTGTAGAAAAAATCCTGAAAAATTCATGGTCCCAAAAAGACAGCATTTTGAGGGAACGTTAACAGAATAGTCAATTAAATGTGTAATAAAAAAACCAATTACAAAAACATTTCTAAAAACAGACAAACAAAAAAGAAAACCTTAGACAACTGAAATATATAGTAAAACTTAAGGGATCAGAATATATTCTTTATTGCCAGCTGGTCTTATGTTGATAAAATACATTTTCAAAGCAACATCATTTTGATGATATATTATGCTAATACATCACAAGAGCCATGTTGGGTTTGGTGATGTACACTCACTAATGATGAGCCAGCTGGTAGGAAGGAATTCATTTCCTAGTTGTAAGTCTTGTGGCATTAAAAATGCTGGGAAGATAATAATAATAAGTTTATTTAGCATGGGCTTTCGCCATGGCTAACACAAAAAGACATACAAACAAACAGGCATAAAAACAGAAACAACAAATATAATTATCAAGGCATATTCCGCCAAAGACTAAACAATTGGGGCCAAGCATTAAGGGAAGTACAAAATAATATACCATGGATCGTAATTTGGCTCAATACAATAGTTTGCATTAATCAAACTATACATAATAGTATCATAATACACCCCATTAGAACATAGTCAACCAACGAACTATGCAGTAGTATATAAGTTGAAAATATAAAATAGAACTGTTTATTTAGGCATAATGTCACCATTTGCCCAATCTCAAAAGCGAACGACATAACGTCGGACAAGATTATGAAGTTCGCAATATTCTTGAAGCATCCATTACTTCCCTAAGAAATAGCCATAGTCTCTAATAATTGCCTTTATAGAAAATTGATACACAGAACGCCTTAATGTAGGCTCTCGTAATACTAATTTAATTTTCATGATGTCCTGTATCATGCCTTTAAAATCTATATAGAGTCACCCTATATCCTCCCAGTCAAAATTTTACTTTATTATTGCTCATATAAGTTCCGATTCAATACAACTCTAGACCCTTGCCATTGACAGCACAACCCCTACTGTGGGAAATCATGATTATCCTATCCTCCATTTATTAGTTTGCGCTTCTGAGAGGCCATCCGTACAAAAGTTGCAAGTGCAACTAGGTCCTCCTTTTTAGATAGGGAGAGAAGCCTCCTGTATCCGTGACCGGGGTCCATATGCCCCCAATTGGTAACCAGGGGATAAAGCCAGGCGGCCCTAAGCTCTCGGTAGTGGGGACAAACAAGCAAAAAATGCTCAACCGTTTCCACCTTTCCCAGGTGGCAGGTGCACAGTCGGTCTGCATATGGAATCTTCCTACATCTCCCCTCTACCACTGCCATCTGAACAAGATGGAACCGAAGGAGAGAATAACTTCTTCGCAATGTGCGATTTAGGAGGGCATCAAGATAATCCTCTAATCCCCAATTAAGTTTAACAAGACCAAACCCAGGAGCAACCCTCCAACTCCTTAGAACTGCCATATCCTCCTGACAAGTCATATCTTTTAGTCTAATCTGGAGCTCTCTTACAATGACTGTTAAAGGCTTGCCAAAGAAATAGGCAAAAGAGAACCCCAGGGACTGGATAAGGTTACCCAAATATTTAAGCCAAGGATACCCTCATAGTCCAGAGTATACTAATTCCTCATAGAGGCATAACCTGGGGAGCGAATCCGCATGCAAAGATAACAATCTTGCCCAATATCGAATAACAGCTAGTTTCCCCTGTAATTGAATAGAGAAGACTCCTGTCTCTGCCCTCAACACTGACCCTGGAACCTCTCTCCCCACTTGGAGGATCCTACGCAAAAACAAATCCTGGATTTTCTCCAGTGGAGTTATTATAGAATATGGGATAATTTCAACGCCAAAGGTGGCCGAGGGCGGAACTTTCACTCTATATACTTGAAGAAAGGTAGAGAGTTTTACTCCCTGTGAAATGCGTACTACCCTGAGCAGGGCCCCCACCAATTGTCCTATTTTCCCTGCTCATCCTTGCATGTGCTTTGCCCATGTGCCCATGTTGGGAAGATAAAATAAGATTAAAAATAAGTACATAAACTATCACATCTTTTTTCTTAAAAAATAAGAAACAAGGCTTAGAAGGATAGAAATTCTTCACGGTTATAAAGCAACTAAGAACAATAGTCAAAGAATATTTGTGGGTTCCTCCTCTAGACCAAGTTGTGTTTTTTCTTCATTTGCTAAGCTTTTCTATCTCAGTTGGTTGTGTACCCTGTGACAATGGGTGATTTCAGATGTTACGAGATCACGCTCAACCACACTGAACCACGCTCAACCCCCCCGTGGGGCCAAAGGGCCCTGAACGTCTGAACGGTGCGCGCCAGATGTTCATCACGCTCAATACTCACATGGGGTCGGTTGCAACCACGCTTCCCGGGCTAGCCGGGGGAAGGTCCCAGGAAGCGTGGTCAAACGAACCCCCACAGGGAACCAAGGAAAAGTAACATCTGGACGCCAATCCCCGAGCGGAACCAAACCAAACGAGCCCCAGCTGGGGACAAGGCACGCAGCGTCGCTGCCAGGCAACCAGCATCAACACAACCACCGGAGGGAGATTTAAAGCGAGAGCAGCAGCAAGCAAGCGTGGCGGGATGGAGCGAGGAGGGAAGCAGAAGAGAGCGGAGGCACAGACAGCGACAGCGGCGGGCCAGGAGGCGGAGGAGGTACAGGCAGGCCCAGCGATGCAGGCGGAGGGGGCACAGGCACAGAAAGGGGGCACACGGGA
>QEPC01009674.1:1682501-1716445 GCA_003113815.1 Sphenodon punctatus
GAGCATCGCTGGACCTGCAGAGGGGCACCACCAGACCCGGATGCCCTGCATGTGCCCCCCTCTGACTGTGGGGCCCCCTTCCTCCTCCTCCTCGACCCTCTCCGCTGGCCTCGCTGTGCTTTGGGAGCCCCCAATGTGCCTCGTTCTGGGGGTCCGCCCCCCCTCCGAGACTGCCTCTGTTCATGTGGGGGCGCCTCCCTGGACTGGACTGGGGTGGTGTGGGGGTGGGGGTTGCTGCTGCCTGTGCAATGCCCCTTGGTGGTGCCCCCCCTCGTCCCTCCTGTTGTTCCTGGTGGGGTGTTCCGGGCGCCCCTGCCCCCCCTTCCCACCCTTTCCCTGGTGTGTGTGTGTGTGTGTGCCCGGGAGTGTGGTCGTGCATTGTGCCTCAGGCGGCCATGTCTGTGTCCCGCCCCTGCCCGTTGCCTTGTGGGGGTTTAGCCCCCGGCGGGGGTTCGGCTGCACGTCTGTTGTGCTGCAACGGCACGCGATGGTGAGGCCTGGTTCCGGCCTGTGGTCCCGTTCCCGACACGTCTGTTTGGGCCGTTTTCCCACCCCCGGGGCGTGGTTGCGGCTATCACGGCCCGGAATCCCCGGCGGGATTCCGGGCTGTGGTGAACTCGGCCAGATGCTGCGGTGGCATTGGCCTCGCCGCCTGCCCGTCTCCGCAGAGGGCAGGCGGCGAGGCTGCGTGGAGGGGGCAGGGCCGTGCGGCCACACGATGTGCCACGCGGCCCCGCCCCCTCCCTGATTCCCTGCCGGGATCCCCGGCACGTCTGTTTGCTGTGTCTGGGTGATCCCGGCAGGGAATCTCTGGGCCATTTTCGGGACAGGGCGAAGTCGCCCTGTCACGTTTGAAAACACCCAATGTAAATTTTACATGTGTGTATTAAAATAAATAAATAAAAGTGGGCAAAAGAGAAGCATCTTATCTAATCCTTCGTACTTACATTTTTTATTCTTCTTTTCCTTTCCGCTGGTTGACTGTCATCCTTCATTGCAGTCTTGATTCAACAAAGCATTTAAGTGCACACTTACAGTTAGAACTCAATTGGTGATTCACTGTGAATGCTGTTTCTGTTAGGAAAAATTCATTTTTTACCTTTCACGTAACGGAAAAACTAACCACTTTCTCACTGCTTTAATCACTTCCCATTCAGGATTTCATAGTTCAGTAATTCTGCTACTTTGTTCAATACTTTTGGTACTTGTTCTTTTCTGGGACTTTTCCTGCTACTTTGGTCTACCTTTGAACCACATAGGTGACAAAATAGATGCCGAAAAATAATGAAAATGATGGAAGTGACAAAAAAGTCCTATTGGTATTCCTGATTTCAGTGAAAACATGATAACTGTGGGTGAAAACAAATGAGAAATTAGGCTGTTGGATCCTGTGTTTGGTTTTTGGATTCCCCACACAGCCATCACACACATATTTGGCACGTTCAGCCTAACAAACATTGGTGGAAAATTGAGGAAAAGGGCCAGGAAAAATAAATAAATTTGAAAGTCTTGGAAATTGATTAAAATCCCCCCCCCCCCTTTCTTTGTCTTTCTTGTTTCTTTTTCTTTCTTGTTTTTTGGAGGATCATTCTTGAGCCTTCCAAAAAGTGAAAGAAAATATTCAAAGTGTCAGTGAGAGCGAGAGTGGAGAGAGAGCTTCCTCCTCGGACAGCTCTAGGAACTGGATTGATTGTGCCCAGGACTCTATGGTCCTGGCAGACCTGTATGCGAGCAGAGGCATACACCCTAATAAACGGGATGAGGCCACGAGGGTGTAAATTAGCCCACATTAGCCTGAATTTGCCCACACAGTGGGCTCCACATTCTCTGAGACTCCACTGTGAATGAGGGCTCTGTGGCAGAGAGGTGGCTGGTGGGGACAAACATCTGGTGACTGCCTAACAAGTGGGTAGATGAACACTGACGTGGTGAGGGCTGTTTGCAATTGTTTCATTTGTTATGTTTTCACCCAACCTACTAAGAACTTTTACCAAAAGGGGCTCTGTGCTATACCTATATACAGGCCTAGTCCCAATAGCCTTCTTGTTTGAACACAGATAACTCTCAAGAGGAATGCTTGAAAGGCAGACCTTACATCATAAGCTTCTCACAGCTTTGTCAGTAAATCACTAGCAATGACTATGCTGTTGAAATAAATATCACATACACCTTGTAGACATTATGTCTTTCTGCTGACATACGTTCTGTTTTGTAGTGTTCTACATTTCACTCATAGGTATGAGCACCTTCTCATCTATTTTGATATACGTTGCCAATCCTAGACAAGGTAACTAGCGTATGGATCTAGTAAATGAAACTCTAAAATCAAATAAATACTCAAATTCCAAATGAATTGTCCATTGTGCATATATATTTCCCCCCCAGCTTTATTTCATTTGGGAAGGGATTGTCCCTTCTTATAAGGGCTTGATCATATGATATGTTGAGTACATGAGTCATGATTCTAACAAACACTTAATCATATTCTTAACTTCATAAACATACACATTCCTTTGAACTTTGGCATTCCATTTGCATGTATGAGTCACCAGGCTCTGACACATGTGAACAGGATCCTAGCATCCAGTTTGGTGGAGCAGTGGATGGGGTCAGCAGGAGGTGGGGCCATCATTAAAATTTCACACTTACGTGATGAATGAAATAGAACACACAATTAAATGAAAAAAACAGTGTATACAAAGCATAAAACTACACAATGGTGGTGGCATGCAATAGTGAGCAAAATGCAAAGCTCTGGATGAAAAGAAACAAAAAAGGCAAGCTAGCATTTGCTCCTGTAGATCAGGTGCTGGGGGAAAAGAATTGTCAGCTCAAGGATTCAAGTCTGTTTTAAATAAGAGGACATTATATGTATGTGTGATTTGTTTCCCTTTTAAAAGTTGGTTTTAAGAAGAATCTATGCAGGAAAGAAATCCTGATGCACAGGGAAGAACCCTTAAATGTGCCCTTACTTGGAAATGCTACAGGGTGAGCTCAGCTCTAAGTACACACCAGGGACTTCACCTTATCAGGAAAAGACCCTATAAATGCCTGCCTGTGGAGAAAGCTTTAGCATGAAGTTCAGTCTTAGCATGCAGGGAAGGACACAAACCGTTCCTTCTAGAGCTGAAACTCGATCTCATTTGTTTTTCTTGATTCTTATTGAGAATCAGTCTTAGGTCATTTTTAGTGAAACTTGAGAATCAAGAAAACCTCCTGTTTTTGAGACTTTCTCTGTCGTGATTTTTTTTCTTGATTTACGTAGTGAGGCCCGTGTGTGCTGTGTAGCATGTTGAGTCTTACGTACCATGCCTGCCTGCCTGCCTCTCTCTCGCTCTCATTTTATTTCTCCTGTTTTCTTGTTTTCACCCACCAATGCCACGAGAAAAACAAAAAACAAAAAAGAACCATGCATGCACAGGCTTTTTCAAAATGGTATGAGAAACATCGTTGTCACTTTGGGAAAGGACAGTTGTTCTGGCAGCTGCGGTGGTTTTTTATGCATGCACAGACCAGCTGGCCTTTTCCAAAATTGCCGTGATGCTGCAGGCACCATTTTAGAAAAAGACCGTGCATGCACAGAATGGCCCTACAGCCATTTTGCACATGCACAGTCGGTGTTGTTTTTTTTCTTTTTAAATTAGATTCTTGGTGAGATCTTGCACTGTTAGTAAGATTTTACCTGAAAATCATTCTCGTTTCAGCCCTAGTTCCCTCACTCCCACCTCCACCTCAGCTGTAGACTAGTTGCAGAGACAAGAAGTCACGACTAGAAGAGGCAGCAAAGGGCAAAATTACAGCTGCATCGGGTCTAAAATTAGAAAGCCCAAGTAATGCCCACATTTTTGGGCAGCCCATTGTGCACCCAATGGGTTACCTGAGAACCAGTCAGGTGTCAGATACCCAAAAATGTGAGCATTCCCCAGAAAAACTAACAAGCCCCAGCTGGAAGTACTGAAGCGCCTGGGTCTGCAGCACTCCAGCCGGGGCCTGTTAGTTTCAATTGCAGGTGGGGCTTCCTTCACACAGTACTCTGTTAGGAGCTGTGGTTGGGAACCCGCTTTTGAAACTGACAAGCACCATCCAAGAACACTGTAGAGCCCAGGTCTACAGCAGTCCCAGCCGGGGCATGTCACTTTCAAAGGCTGGCTGGCAATTCCCCCCTACAGTTCCTCTCCGGCCCAGACCACTTCCAGGCTGCTGTTATGTCTTCTGATCCCTCTTACCCACCCCTAAAAAAGGGAGAGGAGAGAAAGCTTCCCAAAACTGTGATTGATTTTAGGAAGCTTGGAAGGGGTGCCCCAAACCCATTTTATTTCGGTATAGGAACTGTTAGGAACCCATGTTATTGTGCCCTGGCCCATTTTTCAATTCCTCCCAATGATCTTAGTGCACTGACACCCCACAGGTGTCCATCTTGGATGCTCTCGGGACACCATCACATCAAAAGCAAGGGGAGGGACCCTCCTGAGGCTGTGCTGCCCTGATCTCTCTCCACTGCTCCCTCTATCTCCTCCCCTCAGCCAAGTCTGGTCCTGTATGCCCCACAGGCAGTCCAGTCCTGGTCCATCCCCTCCCACGTGACTCCTCCCTCGCCTTTCACCTGTCCAACTCTGAGTTGGCCAGCCACGGTTGGCCCATATACAGACACAAAAGTACCCAGCGCTGGAAGGCACTGTGAACTTTTATGCATGCTTCTCAGCTCATGCCTGAGCTGAGAAGCATGCCTGCCTCAGCCATTTCAAAACTAGGCATGCCTGAGCTGTGGACAGGGCCAGACCTAGGAATTTTGCACCCCATGGCCCTTCTCAGGCTGCTGCCCCCAAGCCAAGCCCTGCCACAAGCCCCATCCACAAGCCAAGCCACAAGCCTGCCACAAGCCCCATGCTGTCTGTTCATGGGTGAGGGAGCCCCATGTGAACAACGCAGCACACCCACCCGCAGTGAATGATGGTGTATGCGTGTGCCCACCTAATGCATCCCTACTCACCCCCACTTGTCCTCATGCACGAAGCAACCAGGTAAAATGGTAGCTTCTTCGTGGGTGCAGATGAGTGGGGGGTGAGTGGGGATGTGTGCGTGGATGTGTGCATGCCCCGCCCATGCACCGGCACATCCATGGACCCCCCCACCCAGCGGAGTCATGTAAAAAGTGCTTGTGATCAGCCACTCAAAGAAGAACAGAAGGTTGCTGCCTTGTAAATAGTAGGGGTGGGAGATTCTGTTCCCCCGGTATCCAATACTGCCAGTATTTTGTTGTACCGGCAGTATGGGATTAATCCGGATATTGGGGGTACCGGTGTCGGTTCCCCCATGCCGGATTTGTTTACATTGTGGCCATTGAAATGAATGGCCGCAATGTAAAAGAAAGAAAGGGGAAAAAAAAATTCCCTCCCCCCATCCAGGCTGCACGGGTGGAAGGGGGGGACACCCCCCACCCACCCTGCCCAGCCTGGATTTTTAAAGAATTTTTTTTTACCCAAGTTCCTGCTGGTGCGGTCTCTGGACCGCCACCAAAGCCTGCACCAGCAGGTAGTACTAGGGTGATCCCTGGGATGGGGGGTGGTGTAACACCTCCCCATCCCAGGGATCACCCTAACCCCCCACCCAGAGATCGCCTACCTTTTGCGCTCCACGCGGTGGCGGCTGCACGGCGGTCCAGCGGCTTCAGCGCTGGCTGCCCTCAGCACTTGACTAGGCCTTCCAGGGAAACCCAGAAGTTGTACTGAGGCTATTTCCATTAGCGGCTGCCTGGGGATGTGAACATTTGGCACCTTCAGGAGCAAGAGAAGCTGAGCCATCATTTCTGCCACTACTATAGCCAGAGTTTCCTGATGGCTGTGGGGGAAGGGGGAAGATGCCCTGAACTCTGGCCCTGGGATAGGGTGAAGCTGCACTGTACTGGCTGTGAGTAAGGGACTTCCAACACCAGCGACCTAGTCCTATGCTGTGTTGTCACCTGTGGTGGTGGCAGCGGCAGCGGGAGGGGTGAGGGAAGAGGCAGCAGCGTGGAGGAGCCGTGGCTTCCTCACGCACGTCAGGGTGCAAAACCCTGCCCTAACATGCTTAAGAAAAGCCACGGCAGTTCGCCGCTCGCACCAGCTCTTTTCCCATCGGCTGGCTCCTCTGCACTGCTGCGTCTTCCCTCACCCCTCCCACTGCTGCCACCACCACCACAGGTGAGAACACAGCCTTACAGTGGAAAGTTGTTACAAAAGTGAAAGCATCAAAATGTGACTTCAGTTCTAGCAGGACTTACATTCTCAGTGGGAAGAATTTAATATACACCTCAGGTCCAGTCAGTTGACAAGTCCTGTTGCTTAGATCTTCATAATATTGCAAAAATCTGCCCCTTCCTTACTGCTTCTCCTGTCAAAACCCTAGTCCGTGCTTTAGTCATCTCTCACATTAATTACTATAACTTCCTCCTTACTGGTCTCCCCTACTCTGATCTTGCCCCTCTCACTTCAATTTAATGCTCCACTGCCAAGGTCAATCACCTTGCCTGTCACTTTGACCATGTTCAGACCCTCCTCTCTTCCCTCCACTGGCTCCCTCTACCTGAACTCATTGAGCACAAGCTCCTTCTCTTTACTTTCAAGGCTCTTTAGGAGCTTGCTCCCTACTAGCTCGCGGCACTTGTTTCCTGTCACATTCCTGTTCAGAAGCTATGCTTTTCCTCTGCCACTATCCTCACCAGCTCACAACTCCCTTGGTCTTCAAAACATAGGCCCTTTTCACAAAGACACTCTAACACTGATAAAATGGGTGTTACATTTTATTATACATGTTGCAGGACACCCATAAAGCACACCTGCAGGCCTGAAACATGTATAATAAAATGCAACACCCATTTTATCAGTGTAAGGCCATTTTCAGACGAGCGCGGCGGCGCCCGCGCTTGTTTTCAAAAAAGCCGGCAGCCCGTTCCACACGAGACGCTGCCGCCGAATACGCGCATGCGCGGCCGACGCGCATCCATTTCCGGGCGCGTATGACCAGCCTCGATCGCCGACCCGGTCAGTTCGAGCCCGTAAATGCATGCGCGTATTCGGCGGCAGCGTCTTGTGTAGAACGGGCTGTCGGCTTTTTAAAGAAACAAGCGCGGGTGCCGCCGCGCTCGTCTGAAAATGGCCTTAGAGTGTCTGTCTGAAAAGGAGCATATTCACCGCTTCTCCCTTGCTGCCCCCCCACATGTCTGGAACTCCCTCCTAGGGATGAGCAGAAGGTCCATCATTTGTTTTTGTTTCAGTTTTCAGTTTTGTTGAAGAAAAAAAAACCTTTGTTTTGGAGATTTTCATAAAGGACTGTACCATTTTCTTTTTTCATTTTTAAAAATTAAAATAATTTTTAAAAAATATTTAAAATCGCTTCAGTTCAATCAGGACTTGCACGTTCATTGGGATGAATTTACACCTCAGATCCAGTCAGTTGCCACTGGGGTCATTCTGCACATGTGCACACTTTTCCAAAATGACACCGGCAGCAGACCGGCTGCCCTTTTCCAAATTGTCACTGACACTGCTAACACATGTGCAGAACTGCCCCGGCAGTCATTTTACACATGTGCATTGATTTTTATTAATATTGTTATTATTTTTAATGAAATAGAAGAAAAAAATTAAAATGTCATTTGTTTATTTATTCATTTTTGTTACCTTAGTTAGAAAACAAATGGGGTTTCATTTTTGTAAGTAATTAAAATGATACAAATTGCAGACACCTACTCTCTCCTGGAATACATTCATTCTGCTCCTTCCCTCCCATCCTTCAAATCCTTCCTGAAGAACTCTCTCTTCCATCAGATTTTGCTTAGCCCCTCATCCCCACAGATACATCTCTGATGCCACCTCTTCCCTCCATCATTCAGAGTCCTCCTCTTTCTTATAACTAAGGGTATTTTTACATGTGATGGCACTGGTTGCTGCCACGCTTTGATCCTGCCTCGGGTGAGAGCCCTCACCCTGAACAGGACGTGGTCCCACAGCCGAACAAATGTGATTGCGGCCGGGGCTGGGGAGGGGGTGGAGAGAGGGCGAGGGGACGTGAAGATGTTGTCTACATGGACCCACCCCCCATGCTGCTCAGCGTGATCCATCCTTCTCCCTGATTGGCAGATGCAGTGGCCTATGAGGTCACCGTGCCCACCCAGAAAAGCTCCGGCCGGAAGCTGGAGTTAGGTAGAGTGGGCCATCAGACGTTACGACCAGCTCTACCATGGTCCAGGGATGGTTCCCCAGACTGTGGCAGGGCTAATCCCAGGATGTGTGCTGGCAGGGAGTTCAGTGCACAACTCAGAGTTAATCCTGCCACGGTCCGAGGTATGTTTGTTTCCACCCGCAGAAATCATCTGGCAGGCAGGAACAAATGTGACACCTACATGGGTGGCCATGTCATGGTAAAGTATGGCCACCTGTGGTAGCATCACGTTTAAAAACACCCCAAGCTAAGCATGTGCACCTGAAACTTCTCAATCTCATGAATGCGTCTTTGGTTCTCCCTATGTTCCCCAGTTCCTTGTCTCCCCTTCCTTGTCTTTCTTAAATTGTAAGCCCCTTAGGATAGGGAGGGACCTGTCTCTAAATGGTGCTATTCTTGTGGTGGGTGACCCTTTGAAGTATGAAAGAGGTGGCCCATTATTTTTGAGTTCCCCTGTCTACTTCATGTTTACTGTCTTTTGTTTATGCAGTTCAGACTCATCAGCATTTCAAATGAGGAAATTCAATTTTCAAAAGTTCTTTAAACAATGGGTGAAAACAAACGCACAACAGGTATGTATTGGGTGTATTATTAACACCCAATAACATTAAATAGTGTTTTCTAGGACTCTAAGTATGTCCGTATAAAGTGACTGTGGCTCTTGGTGATATGAACATTTTAGTGTATGACTCCTGGGCTTGGAAATTTTGCCTACTCCTTGTATATACCTAGCCTACATTTATTTTGTTTTGCATTTGATGACTGTCTTCCCATTGTTGTATTTAAACGTTGGAAATTGTTAATTACTTTCTCCTATCAACCTCCTCCCAAGGGATTGCTATCATATATATGCACCTGTATAATTATTATTCTATATTTTAGAACAGGTGTATATTATATCTACTAAATTTGCTCAGTCTGTAGTTCCAACTTCTTACATGCCTAAGGAAGAGCTCTGTGTAGCCCAAAAGTTTCATACTGTCACAAACAGAATTTGGTCCAATAAAAGATATGATTCGAACTGCTTTGTCTTCATCTGTTACATTTGTGACTAACACAGCAGCCACTCTCTCTAGATTCATTTTGTATAATTCAAACAGCTTTTTGGTGTGCAAACAGTGTTTACAAATAACCAGAAATAAAATTAATGAGATCGAACACTAAAATCCAAGCTCAGCCTTTTATTTCATGGGCACAACAAATTCATAACAGAAAATGAGACATTTTTCAAAAGCAATTCCTGTTATGTGATATTAATCAGGATAAATTATGCCTCATGAATATGCAATATCCCTGTTTGCTCATTATTATGGATTATATTTCAGTTGATAAATAATGACTGGTTTTATTGTAACCGTAGATAAAATTAAAGATATAATTTAGATAGCATTTTATTAGCAACATTGTGTCAAAAAAAGAAACAACCCAAAGAACACAAATATTTTTATTTCCTAGTTGTTAGAGTTTTTTGTTTGGTTGTTTTTTTTTTTCCCTCATGAATTTATTTTTCCTTTATATTCAGGAAGCTAATTTCATGCACATTATGCATATTTTGTTTTTTAACACCCCATGTCCATCTCATGGAAAATAAAACATACATCTTGAAGGATATTATCTCCAAACACATTATTTTAAAACTGTAATAATGCTATTCCTTTCTGCATTTTAAAATTCAGCAGAAAAACGTTCCACTCCATGAATGCTTCAAATGCAATGACTACTACTGACAACATTAGAGGAGAAAACCCCTTGGCCCGCCTTAATAGGCGGCAACCAGGGGCGTTTGTCACGCTCCATTAGTGAAATGGAGCAAGGGTTGGGGAAGTTAGGGCCGTATTCTGTCCCCTCCAGTGCGCGTGCAGCGACGCTGGAAGGGGAGAACTGGTGCAGACAGACCGGGTCGCAGCAAGGATCCCTCAGCGGCCCGGACAAAGTCTGCCCAGCAATGGGGCTGGCCAATAGGAAATGAGTGTGGAGGCCCTGCCCCTTGCTGGGAGCCTTCCCGCCCGTTTTGCTCACGTGGCAGCATTCTGAGCGCCACTGTGAGCTGGAAAGCCCCATCCCTCCCTCCCAGAGATACTACGGGTTTAACCGGTTGCCTTAGAGGGGCCAGGAAGGAATTTTTAAGGGAAAACATAATTGGCTGAAAGAGTTTTTCTCATTTTTCGCCTTCCTCGTAGTGTTTCATTGTTTTGGCTGATCAATCCCGAGTAGTCAGGATTGAGGGAGGGAAGTAGTTATTGTTATATGTTGTCACACTTCTGCAGGGGTCCAGTGCTGTAGTAAGTTCTTAAGAATAAGTAGTGAAAGAGGCATCTCCCTAAGAGATGTGGGGGAAACACCTGGGGCAAAGGCTGGGTGCGGCCAGCAACAGGGTAAACTTCCCAAGGTGAGTTACTGGCAAAAGCGGGAAGGGATACGAGCGGTCTCCAAGCTGGAAGTAACTTAAATCCTTGGTTCAGGTCCGGAAGGACTTCGTCCCCTCTGGAGGCGGCCGTTAGCCAATGCCAGAGGGGAGATGCTTTTCTTAGGTAGTTAAAGGGGGGTTATGGAGGGTACATCCAAGTCTCCTCTTTGTTGGGTTTGTTACGTACCCAAGTATAGAAGTTAGCACTGGACCTGAATTGCCTGAGGGCAATTACCCCCACCTTGCCTAATTCCATTTGAAATAAAGAGTGCAGCCTTTCAAACCAAACATGGTTGTCCTTGCTTTATTTTGGATGCGTCGACAATGACTGTTTAACTGTTCAGAGCCAGCCAAAGGCTAATAGTTCTGGTTTCTGCAGCTTTTTTGTATTTTCCTTTGTTTTCTGGTCATTCATGTGTGAACACTTCAAAAAAGGACACACAGTTCTTAAATAATTAACCACAAATGCTGTGTTAAACTATCATTGACCAAAACAAACTCATAGAATCTGTGAAATTCTGATTCAAGCCTTCCAAGTGTCTTTAACCCTTTCAGAACATGTGTCACTTTTATCTGTCATACATGTCTTGCTGTTAGTTAGATGCATCACAGATACTATTAAAGGGCCAAAGTAATAAACTCAGCCTCGTTACATGCCTTTCCTACGTTTGACAGCACTATATATCTTATATGCTAGGAGTAGGGTTGCCACCTATGTATAATTTTCAAGGCCACTTATGAAATATGCATGTTGCAGGGTATGCATTGGTGCTATGGAGATTCCCTGTATCTGCCAGTTAGAGTTGGTATCTATAAAAGTGCAATTGGATGCCATGGTTTATGTTTGGTAGAAGTCCAATCCCTTGGCGGCAGGGATCTCTTCAAAGTTGGGGTGTAGTATTTGATTATGTTTGTATATACCTTGTATTGGGTTGGGAATTTATTTTTGGCATGCTCTGGACTTGTCCAGATTTTACTGTGTGCTGGGTTAACAGTGATATTTATGTAACCCTTGGGTTTCCCTCGGTCAACCCTAATAAAAAACTATTTATTGATTATAGGTGCCAATGCAGGCCCTGCAACATGTATGTTTCATAAGTGGCCTGGAAAAATATATATAGGTGGCAACCCTAGCTAGGAGTAGCATATATCTAGGAGCAGTTCTGTATCATCAACTGAACATGAGTTAGCATTGTGATGCTGCTGCAAAGATGGCTAACACTATCGTAGGCCACATCAACAGAAGCATTGTATGCAAGACATGGAAAGTCATTGTGCCACTGTACTCAGCTCTAGTTAGGCCTCAAGCTAAAGTATTGTTTTTCGTTTTGGACTCCCCCTTTTAAGAATAACATTGAAAAGCTGGAAAGGGTGCAGCAGAGAACAACAAATCATGTTTTCAGACAAGATGCTACCCCACATGGCCAACCAGGAGCCACAGATCTGACTACCCAGCCAAAGATGGAGCAGCTGGATGAACACTCCTGTGAGCCTTGGAGCGCCAATCATGGCCATGCATAAGCACTGCCAGGAAGTCCGGCATGCTCCATGTAGGGCAAACCAATTAGCTAAATGGCAATGGGTGGCCATGAAGCTCCTGTCCATATGAATTGTGGCAGCCAGCTGCACCAAAAAACAGGTCTGCTCCTCATAAACACTGTGGACAGGAGAAGAGGCCATTGCAAGTTGCAAGAACTTGCTGGAAGTGCTTGGGAGCCGGGGTTCCCCCAGAGCTTGCACTGGGGACATATCACTTGCGAAGGCCAGCCTGATGGGTCCTCCTCCCCCATGGTCTGTGACAGGGGGCATATGTGGGGGTGTTTTTGTGGTTGCAGTAGCCATGCTGGGTTGGGAGCTGCCCATTTGAATCCCTCCCCATACACGCCACCTATGTGGGTGCTCCACAGACACTCAAACACACACACATACACCCCATCGCATTGCTCATTTAAAAACACCCAAAGATGATAAAGAGTTTGAGACACAAATGGTATAAGGAGAGGTTGAAGGATTTGGGTACGTTCATCTTAGAGAAAAGAAGACTAAGGGGATATATGATAAATTACAGTCTACAAATAGTTGAAAGGCTGCCATAAAGAAGATGAAGAACACTTGTCCTCTTTTACTATGGAGGACAGGACAAGAAGCAGTGGGTACAAGTTTAAGCAGAGAAGATTTAGACTCCAAATCAGGCAAAAATTCCAGACTGTAAGAGCAGTCAGGCAATGGAATGGGGTACCCTGGGAAGTTGTTGATTCTCCATAATTAGAAGTTTTAAAGAGGAGGCTGGGAGGTTTACAAATGGCAAACCCTGCATCAAGCAGGGGGCCAGACTCAGCTACCTTTGTGGTAGCCCTTCCAGGCCTAGGATTCTATGATTTTATGGGACAAAATATTAATTTAACTCATCCAAGGAAGAGAGGAATTCTGCATGAGTGAAGGTTTTGGTTCTCCACATTTGCCTGGCTCTAAGGTTGAATTTGCATGTCCCACTGTACCAAAAACACCAACTCCACATTTTTTATTTTTTATTTTAAAATCTGACTATGACCAGTAGCTTATGTTCTGTATTTGTGCCTTGCTCTACTATGACTAATGGCTGATCATATATCTGATAAACAATCAACAGCAAATCTATTGGCTGTCCCATCTGTTGCCATTTTTGCATGCACGTCCCCCATCCCCTGCTGGGTGTGTGGGCAAATGCGTGTGTATGGGGGGATGTCAGTGCATATGCCTCAGCAGTGGGGGGAAGGGGGATGGGTGTCCACCTGTGGAAACACCACAGGCAGTGGGTGGAGGTGCATGCACGCTCCTGGAGCACACCCATCTCCACCCATCACCCACCCATGGAGCCATCCAACAAAATGGAGGAGGTTCCATGGGTGGAGGTGGGTGGAGATGGGCGTGTGCCCGTGGGAAAGGGAGCACACTTATCTCCACCACCACCAGTGCACACCCATACCCCCACCCAGCAACACAGTGTGAAAATGGCCTGAGTCTGCACGTTATACTCATCTTGACTAAATTTGCACATTAGAATAAGTAATGGAAGAAATTACTCTTCTGCTTATTAAAAGCATGGGGTATGGTAGTCATAGAAGTTGTCTGTACATACATATATAGTCCAGGGAGTCATGAAAAAAGACAACACAAATCAGTCACCAGGCCAAAATGAAAACACTTCAGCCAAACTAAAAAAGGTACCAAAGGTTTCAAAGTGTGGCTTCCAAACCTGATTTAAATTGCAATTTGCATTACTTAAGTGTATTGCTTTAGGTCCCCAGGAGCCACATCTATTAAATTAAATGTTTAGGTTTTAGTACTGCATTTCCTTCTTCAAGAAACATCTGAAAAAAGAATAAAAAATAAATCTCTGATATGCCTACATTGACCTCTAGGCTAGAAACCAGGAAAAATCAATAAAACAAAATTAGATTTCTCCCTGCAAATAACTTCCTTGGCTGTCTGAAAGTATAATTGTTGATTCCCTCTTCTAATCCAGGGTTTTTTTGTTTGCTTTTGTTTTAACCTCATTGAGTCTTATATTTAACAACTAGGGATGGGATTTCAGATTCTGATTAAATTCAGATTCGAATTCACTTGCTCCAGATTTAATTCGGATCTGGATTTGGATTCAATTCTTAAACTCCACCCACCACCCCTTGACTTCAATAGGAAAATTTCCCATTGAAGTCAATGGGAAAATAAACTTATTGACTTTAATGGACCATTCATTCTAAGCCAAATGAACGGAATAAAATAAGGCATAACACAACATATATAATAACAAAACAATTCATTATGCATATCCAATAAATTCCTTAATAAATATAACACCTAAACGGAAAATAAAAACTTTTGAACTCTCAAAACATGTCTGATTCCATTTGTAGGTAACTTATCACTCCCCCCGTTCAGATTTTATTTAAGATATTACCTCGTGTATACATTGCCCTGGAACAGAAAGCAGCCACAGCCCTTGATTTTAACGTATCTCTAGGGTTCAAGAGTTTCGTCAATAATAGGGTTGGGGGTAGAGATTGACTTCCAACACAATCTTAGAATGAATGGGATATTAAAAAATCTAAGAGCAAGAGAGAGGGAAATGAGAGAGAGGGGGGAAATAAGCAAGAGAGGGGGAAATGAACGAGAGAGGGGAAAGTGTGTGTTGGGGTGTAGCTGGCTGCGTGTGCGAGCAGTGTGTAAAACAGATCATACATTACTTACCTTAACTTGAACCTCCCAATTCCCAATTCTTGTGCCCTCCTGAACCACCTGTAGTCTTCTGAAGATAGGCTTTGGGACAAGCCTACCTTCTGGCTTGGCACACTACAGGGAGGACTGGGTTAGTTCCCACTGTCCTGCGACAAGTCGGATCAGAAAAGATAAAATGGAGAAAGATAGGACAGAGGAGGAATAGGAGGAAAAGGGTATGAGAGAAAGGGGAACATTGGTTTCAGTGGGGACAGGGGAAGGGAACTCCTATGTTGTCTGCTGCCTCACTACTTGCTGTGTCTGCTTTGTTGTACTTTTATCACTGGGACTGCTGTCCTATAGCTGTCTTCCTCAAAAGCAATTCCTTCCTTCATCCCAGGCTGTTGCCAACTTACTCCACTCTCCACAGTTTACGTTCAACCAACATCAATGAGGAGAAGAATGTCTCCTTTGCTCCAAGTCTTTTCTTTGGCTTCAGCTAGTATCCAGAGCAGGTTTGCTTTGGCGGGACAGATGGGGCCAAAGGGCCAGAAGTGGAGTCTCTGCACTGGGTGGGGTGACCTATCCTCCAGGGACCCTCTCTCCTATGCCTGAGTGGTCTGTCCAGTCAGTGGCATGCCAGTCCTGGGAGTTCCACTCAGAAACTTTCCAAACTTCTTTCTGCTGCCACTGAGTGAAAAGAAGAGAAGAGTAGAGTGGAGTGGGGAGGAATTCTAAAGAGTGTGGAAGGATATAAGTTTGGCCCCTGGGCAAGGGGTAAAAGTGAGGCTTACCTGGGTGAGGGGGCAAAGGCGAGAGAGAGATTGGGGCTCAGACTTTTCCCCTGGGTGAAGAGAGAGAGAAATTTGGGTGGCCCCCAAAAGAGGGGCAAGAAAGGTGGGCAGGGCTGTGGGCTGTGGGGTGAGGAGACTGTGTAGGGAAATGGGGAGAGGAGGTGAGGTGGCCCAAGGGGGCACAGACCCATGGGTCGGTTGGTCAAACCTTGCCCCAATGGTAAGTGAATCAGTCCCCCAAAATAGTCCAAAGTTAAGTCGAGGTCCAACAGTGAGGCCCATTCCAATTGAAATCCAACCTAAGAGAGAACATAAAAGAAATTTAAGTTCAGCAGCTTCAGCAGATCAGGGTTCAACAGCAGCCTCCAAAAATTTTTTTTAAATACAATTTTAAAAAGTCAACTGCAACACCCCCAGTAGCAGGCCAACTTTGCCAGAGGGCAGCTGGGGGGTCATACCCCATGAAAAGCTAGTTAAAATTGAGTTGGAAAGACAGGGCTCCCCCCAAACACCCCTTTCTAACTCAGCAACATCCCACAGTAACTAAGGCCCACAGGAGCAGCAGGGGTGAATAAATGGGGACGTCAGAACCATCTAGATCCATATTTAAAACCAGGCAGTTGCACAAAAGCCCCCACCCCACCCCAACACCAGCAGCACCCCCCCCAAAAAGAGAAACTCAGCACAGCAAACAAAACTGAGGGTCAGGTCAGAACAGGAGTTGGGGGAAATATAAGGGGAAGCCAGAACCATCTAAACCCACATTTAAAACAACCAGTTGTCCCCCTCATTCCAACAGCAACACCTCCAAAAGAGAAACCCAGCAGCACAGAAAACCCACAATACTGAGGAACAGGCCAGAGGGGGAGGGGGGAGGGCTAAAAGGGACTGCCAGAACTATACAAATCCACATTTAGAACAACCAGGCAGTTGCACAAAAGCCCCACTTCATCCCAACGGTAGCTAGCACCCCTCAAAAAGAGAAACCCAGCACAACAAACTCACAACACTAAGGGCAGGGGGATAAAAGGGCAGCAAAGGGACAACCACAGAGATTAAACACACACCCACAAACAACTCCCCCTTTCAAAGTCACCCCAAAGTCCGGGGGGGGGCAGAGAGCATTCTAGGGTTCAGGAGAATTATGGGGTTATCTAGCTTGATGATCCTATCCAGCTGCCATAAGCCTGTGTGCAGAATCAGATGCCCAAGAGTCCAGTGGCACATACACAGTCACCAAGGCTGCTGAGTGTAACTGTGAGAAGTGAACGGAGGGAGGAAACATTTTTTTTGCCCAAGCCTTAACCTAGGAGTGTGTCCTGCTGACTGATTGCCAGCCAGATCTGGCAATCTGCTGTCCCTCCACCTCCTCCCTGCATTTCCCCCTCCCTCCTGTGGACCATTGGTGAAAACTCACTTTCCATTAGCTGGCTTTTTTCAACATTGAAAAATGGCACCAAAAGCCACTCAACAATGGAGATAAGAACTGGACCGTTGGCTTGTATTGAGAGGTTCAGTTTGTATTGGTTCATATTCATCTGAACTGTGCAAATTTGGATGGTTCAGATTAATCCGACTTCAAACTGCCCATCCCTACTAACAACATAGGACTAGTTTACTCTTTGATTAATAGGGATGGGCGAACAGAACGCCGTTTGGATGTTCAGATGTTTGGTTCGAAACCCGAGTTCGGGTTTGGCTGTTGGGTTCGGCGGAGTTTGGTTCATCCAAACTCAGCCGAACATTCAAAAATGTGCTATCGGTACCGAAACCGAAATTTTTTTGGTATTGGTATTTTTGGCCCTGAAACCACCCCTGGTGTCCACCCCTGGTGTCCACCCCCGGTGCCAGGAAGTCTACTCCTCAGCTGCCTCCCCCTTCCAGTCATGTTTTTCCCACACCCAAACTCATCCAAATTCATCTGAACCTTTCCGAACTGTTCGGAAGTTCGAGAGTTCAGTTCGGAAGTTCGGTTCCGTCATCTGATCAGACCAAGTTAAGGCCGAACTCCGAACTTATGAAGCACGTTTGCCCATCCCTATTGAATAATAAGGAACAGAGTTGACCAAATGTTTTGGCTATGTTCCCAGAGATGCCTACATTCCATTGGCTTCCAGGTGGAGTATATTTCTTTTGAAAAATTTTATTCCTCAAACATAAGCATTTTTATTATCTCTCACTTATTAATGCTAACTTTTACCTGACCCTGTAGAAAAAGATATATTTTTGTGCTCTCAGCAGTCACTGGTGCAGACCAGAAGGTGTGATCTCTCTTCTATAAAACTCAGACAGGAAGTAGCACTAGACTATATCAGTGGTTTTCAAGGGGGTGGGCAGAATGTTTATTGGGAAAGATGGGGGTGGGGTCTTGGAGAATAGGAAATGTTACCTTGGAAAGAGCATGGTGATGAAGCTTGCCCACCTCTTTGGCCCTTTTTACATGGGAAGCATTGGGGAGAGGATGTGCTGCCACAGTGGGTGGAGGTGTGTGTGTGTTTCCTTTCCCATGGACACATATCCATCACCACCCACCTCCTCCATTTTGTCGGATGGCTCCATGGGTGGAGATGGGTGGGTGATGGGTGGAGGTGGGTGTTATGCGGGAAAGAGCACGCACCTCCACCCACCACCCGTGGTGTTTGCATGGGCAAACACCAATTGAACACTCATCTCCCACCCACTGCGGCGCTGTTTCAACAGATGCCCCCATGGGTCTAACACCCTGCCATACACCCAGCGGGGGGGGGGCAGGGAGCATCCATGAAAAATTTATTTACTTATTTATTTATTCAAAACTTTTATTCTGCCCCTCCTGCCCAAAGGCAGTGTGGGACAGCAAACAACATGCACACAAAAAATATATTCAATAATAAAACATTATTTTTAAAAAAACAAGTAATAAAAACACATCCTCCCTCCTAAACCCCACCTCCCCCACCCTACCCTGCCCCCACCCCCTCTCCAAAAGTCTGGCGGAACAGCCAGTCTTAAACAAACGTCAAAATGACAGGAGGGTGGAGGCCAACTGCGTCTCCTCTGAGAGTGAAATCCACAGCACAGGGACAGCCACCAAAAAAGATCTCACATCAGTGGCCACCCATCTCACCCAGGGAACCACCAAAAAGGCCCCCATGGATGATCTCAGGGGTCGCGCGGGCACATGGGGAGTGAGATGATCCCGCAGATAGGCAGGGCCCAGGCTGTGAAAGGCTTTAAAAGTCAAAACCAGCACCTTGAAACTAGCCCAGTGCTTTATAGGCAGCCAGTGCAGAGCCCGTAGCAAAGGTGCCATGTGCTCCCTGCAGCCCGCCCCAGTAAGGAGATGGGCCGCGGCATTATGCACCAGCTGCAGCCTCTGCACCAGCTTCTCAGGCAGCCCCACGCAGAACGCGTTGCAGTAATCCAGCCTCTAGGTTATGAAGGCATGAATGACAGTGGCAAGGTCATAGTCTGAGATATACGACCGAAGCTGCCGGACAAGATGTAACTGCCGAAATGCACTCCCTGCCACGGCCACAACCTGAGATTCCTGGCTGAGCCGTGAATTGAGGAGCACACCCCGACTCCGTATCTGTGGGACCATGGGAGGGCAACCCGCCCCCCACAAGAGGAGATTCAACCACTCCCAGGTCCCCCAGGCCCTCACCTACCAACATCACCTCCATCTTGTCAGGATTCAGCTGCAGATGGCTCAACCTCATCCAATCCCCCACAGTCAACAGACACTGGGAAAATAAAGAGATTGCATGGCCTGGGTCAATGAAAAAGGAGAGGTAGAGCTGAATGTCATCAGCGTATTGATGACACTTCATGCCCTGAAACCCTCTCATGATCTCCCCTAATGGCTGCATATAGATGTTAAAGAAGAGGGGGGACAGAATGGCACCCTGTGGGACTCCACACGTGAGATTCCGGGGGGAAGATGTACACTCCCTCAAGATCACCCGGTGAGTTCTCCCATCCAGGAATGAATGAAACCAGTCCAAGACTGTCCCCCAATCCTGGCACAGTCCCGCAGGCAAGTCACCAACACCTCATGATCGACTGTGTCGAATGCAGCCAAAAAGTCTAGCAGGACCAGTAAGGTCTGATGACCCTGGTCCAACACCAGATGGAGATCGTCATCCAAGGCCAACAATGAAGTCTCCGTACCATACCCAGGCCGAAACCAGGATTGAAAAGGGGCAAGGAAACCGACGCGGTCCAGATGTTCTTGGAGCTGCTGTGCCACAGTCCGTTCAATAACCTTCCCTAAAAAGGGAAGGTTAGAGACCGGCTAATAACTGGCAGGAGCATCAGCATCAAGATACATCAGCCTTTCTGATAAATGCCTGCCTATTGCAGAGCAATGTGAGAGAATGACACCCTGAAGAGGGTGCAGCCAGAAAGGGTGGGACATTACCCTTTGCAACACACCTTTCTGGCACAGCCACACCCCTGCAGCATCACAGCACTCTGAATGGGCGGGGCCACAGTAAAGTTGAGGATTGCCTTCTCATCTCACCTCCCATAGTGACTTACAAATGTCGACATATAAACACTGCAAACTAGGACTTTAACTCGTTACTCAGTCTTCCTCAGTTTTAACCAAGGATCCCAGTACTAGTCTTGTTTTACTGAGTAAACAGAGAAATCGGTATGATACTTGATAACCTGAAGAATCAAGGAATTGAATGCAGTGGGCAGGAGGGGTTAGGTGGGGAAAGAAGTTCAGGGGGTTGTTTAGGGGGCATGGCCCCATGTGGAGAATAGGCATGGGGGATGGGATTTAAGGCCAGGGCTGGGAGGGGGAAGAGGTGCAGGAGAGGGGGGTTCACCCATGTGTCCATCTAAAGACACCCATTGTAAATGTGATACAACAAATACACCTCATTTTTATCACAGGCAAATACTATAGTCAAGTAACCATTGTATGTGCAATATAAAAACTGCATGCCATTTCTAGCATAGGCAAATACTGTAGAATCTCTGATAATACCTTGAAATAATTGTTGGTGCATTCCAAGTTTTCTGTGGTGACTAATGCTATTTTTGTTTTTTTACCAGTAAAAGTGCAAAAAACCCCAACTTGACTACATTCTGATGGGCACATCTATTTATTTATTTTATGTATTTATTTTAAAAAACTTATTACCCCACCCCTCCTGCCACAGGCAGCTTGGTGTGGTTTACAACAATAAAAAGAAATAATTAAAACAATCATAAAAGGAGGAAGCAGAGAAAACAACCCCCCACCCCCTACCCCACCACCCATCACCCCTCTCCCCCGCCAAATGCCTGGCAGAACAGCCAGGTCTTGCAACATTTCTGAAAAGAAGGGAGGTCCAGGGCTAGCTGGGCCCCCACCAGAAGGGAGCTCCATAGGCGGGTGCAGCCACCGAGAACACCCTCTCCTGCATGACCACCTGAGAAACTCGGGGGATCTTGAGCAGGGCATCCCCGGACAACCGCAGGGGCCAATCCAGGACATGGGGAGTGAGGCAGTCTCACAGGTAGGTGGGGCCCAGACCATTTAATTATATTATATTGTTGTTTCTAGGTTTTCCCCTGTGTGGGATAAAAACCCTAGATATTTGTATTTTTTGTGTATGGATGTAAGCTGCCTTGAGTCGACCTTGGTTGAGAGAGTGCGGGGTATAAATTAAAATTGAAAATGAAAAATGAAAATGAAATTTAGGGCTTTATAGGTTAAAACCAACACTTTGAATCGGGCCCGGAAAACCACTGACAGCCAGTGCAGAGAGCGGAGCACTAGTGTAATTTGCTCTTGGCATCCCAAACCCACTAGGAGATGGGCCACTGCATTCTGCACCAGCTGCAGTTTCTGAGCCATCCCCACGTAGAGAGCGCTACAGTAGTCTAGTTGAGAGGTGATGAAAGCATGGATGACTGTGACCAGGTCAGAGTCCGAAACAAATGGCTGAAGCCATTGCACCTGATGCAACTGGCGGAAAGCACTCCTCGACACAACCTCAACCTGGAGATCCAGGTGGAGCTTCGCATCGAGGAGCACCCCTAGGCTCCGTACCTGGGAGGTCAATGGAGGACAGACCTCATAAATGATGGGAGCCGCCAAGTGCATCACCTTATCTGCTAACATCATCTCTGTCTTGTCAGGATTCAGCCGCAGTTGATTAGCCCTCATCCAATCCCTCACAGCCGCCAGGCACCGAGTAAGCACTGAGACTGGCAGACCTGGATCTGTTGAAAAAGAAAGGTACAGTTGGGACACATCATTAGCCACTCCGAGCTGTTTTCAGGAGGGGCAGGATATAAATCGATGAAATAAATAAATATAAATAAATTTGACTTTTCAATAAATTTTATTTATTTATTTATTTATTTCATGGATTTTTATCCCACCCCATCCTGCGATGCAGCTCGGGGCGGCTAACAGCAATAAAACCATTAAAACAATTTAAAATACAAATATAAAATATACAATAAAACAGGGCAGAGTCAGATAATAAATAAATAAATAGATCGGTGGGGGATTAAAAATCACCCCCCCCACCCTCCCTCCCAAAGGCCTGGGCAAACAGCCAGGTCTTACAGTTCCGCCGAAATGTCAAAAGGCTTGGGGCCAGGCGAGCTTCCTCCGGAAGGGAGTTCCACAGCCGCGGCCCTACCACCGAGAATGCCCGCTCCATCGTGGCCCCCCGCTTAACACGGGGGACCTCCAGGAGGGCACCCCCGGCAGACCGCAGGAGTCGTTCCGGGGCGCGAAGGGCGAGGCGGTCCCTAAGGTAAGAGGGGCCAAGGCCGTATAGGGCTTTATAGATCATTACTAGGACCTTGAACTTGGCCCGGCACACTATCGGCAGCCAGTGCAGCGCTCGGAGCACCGGTGTAATGTGCTCCCGGCGACCCGTCCCCGTAAGAAGACGGGCCGCCGCATTCTGCACCAGCTGCAGCCTCCGGGCCAAGAACAAGGGAAGCCCCACGTAGAGCGCGTTACAGTAGTCGAGCCGCGAGGTGACGAAGGCATGGATGAGGGAGGCCAGGTCCGGGCCAGAGACATACGGACGCAGCCTACGTACCAGATAAAGCTGGCGGAAGGCAGCCTTAGCGACTGCCTCCACCTGCCGCTCCAGCCGCAGGTCTGCGTCCAATATGACCCCCAGACTCCGGACCTGCTGAGCTACAGGGGGGCAAACCCCCCCAACCAGGGGGGCCACCACCCCCTTCGCCCTCCCCACCACCATCACCTCCGTCTTATCTGGGTTGAGCTTCAGTCTGCTCCGCCGCATCCAATCCGCCACGGCCTCCAAACATTGGGATAGCACCGAGACAGCAGGGTCTGGGTCGGTAGAAAACGAGAGGTACAGCTGAGTATCATCAGCATACTGGTGACATCGCACCCCGAACCCTCTCACGACCTCCCCCAAGGGCTGCATATAGATGTTAAATAATAATGGAGACAAGATCGATCCCTGCGGAACGCCACACGGTAAGGCGCGGGGGCTCGATGTTTCCTCCCCCAACACCACCCGCTGGCTCCTCCCCGAGAGGAATGAACGGAACCATTCAAGAACAGTCCCGTCCAGACCCCCCCGGTCACGCAGTCGTCTCAAAAGCAGCCCATGGTCCACGGTGTCAAAATAAGCATTTAAGAGTTTATATGCATTTGACTGTTGTTTATTGTGAGTGACAATAATTTTTAAACAATAAGAAGTACCCTCATTACTACACATAGATCCTATCTAGTCTCTTGGGTACGTTATTAATAGGCACTGTCAAAATGAACTAATTACAGCTTTATTTATTTATTTTATTTATTTATTTATTAAATTTGTACCCTGCCCCTCCTGAAACACAGCTCGGGGCGGCTTCCAGTCATAAAATACAATTTAAAACAATCCAAAATACTAAAAATACCATATAAACATTTAAAAACACATAAAACAGGGCCTGGGGTATAAATTACTTGGGATAGGGGAATAAAAATCAACTACCCACCCCTTTCCCCAAAGGCCTGGGAGAACAACCAGGTCTTGCATTTTTGCTGAAATACTAGCAGGCTTGGGGCCAGGTGGGCCTCCTCCGGTAGGGAGTTCCAGAGACGCGGCCCGGTCACCAAGAATGCCCTCTCCATTGTGGCGCCCCGCTTAACGCGGGGGACCTCCAAGAAGGCACCCCCAGCAGACCAAAGGAGCTGCTCCGGGGCATGGTGGACGAAGCGGTCCCTGAGGTATGAGGGGCCGAGACCCTGTAGGGCTTTGTAAATCAATACCAACACCTTGAATCTGAATCGGTATGCTATTGGCAACCAGTGCAGGAGCTCCAGTGCTTTACCCAGGAGATAATTTTGTCCATCGCCAGAGTAAAAACTACACATTTAAAAACTTTGCAACTCATTCATTAGCTGTCTCTGGGTCTATGTAGATTTGTATTTTATATTTTACAATATTCTGGGTAAGAGCATTGTTTTTATTTAAGGACAAAGCCATGGACATTAAAAATAAAATAAAATCTGATTAAATAGATGAAAGTCAGAAAATGTTGACATTCTGATATCCCAATAAAAAGCATGTGTTGAACATTAACATCAACTACCAGCAGCTTCCAGAGGACAGCAGTGTAACCCATGCCATTGGTAGTGACTAGTGTATGCTGTTAATTTAGTTTCACTTCCAAATTTAGGTCGAGTCTAATGAGATAATGAAAAGGAAATTTTGCAAAATCAGCATGTTTCTATGAATATAAGAGAACTGATTAACTAGAAACATATTCCCCCCCGTGACTCCCAGTACAGGAAACACTGTCCAAGTGTTGTGGCAAAAACAGCATGAAGTTGGTTAGAAAAAGAAAGCAAGGTGGTCTGTTTATATTTTCTAAAATGACTGGAGGCAAAACCACACAAACAAAAAAGCAAAATGGAAAAAGTAAACTTAGTGTGGTTTTGTTTAAAATATTGATTTTAAAGTGTTCTTGTTCCTTTAAGGTAAGGTAGTGTGGGCCTGGAGGGCATAGCCACTGAGGTAGCACATGCAGGATAGCACCTTTATGCCTCAGGTGGGCTAGCCTTCATGGCCTGGGAGTGTGGGCCTGAGTTGGGTCCATCTGGGCTGGGCATGGCTGGAGTCAGCCCAAAAGCTGGAAAGCTGAGCCCTGGGAAAGAGGAAGATGAATGTGGCTGAGGGAGTCAGGGAGGGCTCTGCTTGGCTTCAGGAGGAGGGACTGTGCATGAAAAATTGTGCCCCCAAAAATGGTTCTTCCAATAGCGGGCTGCACATTCATCTTCCCCTCACCCTCAACATTCCCCATGACCCAAGTTTTATTTCAATCTATTTGGGTTTTCTGCCCAAGTAACAAAGGGGACACCACAAAGGAAATTTCCCTTGCAGCCATTTCAGAAGCATTTGGGGCAGCTCCATGCACTGCAGATAATAGTCTGTGTGTAAATGAAGGACACAGGGAATGGTTTTGTGGGTAGGCCTGAAACAATAAATTGCAGCAAATGCTGTTTCTGTTGGAAACAGGTCATTTGACTTCATTCACTTACTGACTTTTCCTGGTTTTGCCATTTGTTATTTTTTTGTGAGTTGAACAAAAGTGCTACACGGCCGATATCAAGTCCCATGTGCACTCCATACACATGTGTAGGACCCACGGAGATGCAAAAGTGTCTCGGAAATGGTTATGGGGCCACCAGAGCTCCCACATTTTATCTTTGCCATGAGCCCCACAAATTTTATTGCCAGCCCTGCATGAGACCGTCAGGCCATATGTTGAGTACCTGTGATATAGCATGTCTTCGGTGACCTTAGCAAAAAGAGTCCTTTAAACCAGGATAATTTTGTTACTTATAAACCTAAACAGGGATGGGGAAACTCAGGTCCAGGGGTAGTTTTTATGTGGTCCCTTTCCAGCTCCTGTATCTGACCTCTGGGTCCAGTTCCTACTAGGGATGGGCATTTGGACTGAATTATGGATTTGGATCCATTGCAGATTTGGATCTGTAATTTGTGTATTTTTCCTGTCTAAACTGAAATTTTCCCATTGAAGTTAATGGGAAACCGATCCATAGCCTGAGTCCCATCCCTAGCCCCAGGAAAGTGTATCGAATCTCCTCCCACCCCTGTTTCCTAGGGCTGTAGAGTGGTACTTACTACCTCAGAGAGGGCCTCAGAGGGCTTGATTGAAGCATCACCACCAGTCTACATACTGGCCTTGAGGGGCTTGGGATTGAGGCACTGCTGCTGCTGTGGAGACTCCAGCAGACTCCCATGCCACACCGCACTCCCTGCTCCAGATCACACATGTTCAAAAAGGCCCTTGTCTTTTTGGCTAGCACAGTTTTGGTTAAGCACAGTGACCATTTTGTGCATGCGTGATAAAGAGCTGGGAAGGTGACACAGCAAGGGAGCCTGTCAGAGCCTCCACAGCAGCAGTGGTGTTTCAATTCCAAGTTCCTAGTTCCTACCTCCAAACACTAAAAGACTGAGCTCAGGGTGAGAAATCAGAGATGGGGGAATGCTCATTAGGACAGGGTACAGATCCATAGCACAGAAACATGATCTGGACCGTCTTCTCCCTGAACATACCTCTTAAGTACCCATACCCAGTCCCCAAATTCTTTGCGGCCCTTGCACAGATGATTGGTAGCTGTTGATAATGGGGGGCACAGGAGTGGAGACTTGGCAGGGTTCTATAGGGCTTCTGAAAATCTGAGGGAGGGGCCTGTGCCACCCATACCTCTTCTACGAATCTCTTATGAGCCCTCATAGTTTCCACCATTTTTCAAAGTACCCACGGAGAGGAAAAAAGTTTCCTCACTCCTTTTCCATGGTTAATGGGATGTGCTATGAGCAAAATTTGGATCTTGAAAATGCCAACTATCTCCTCTTCTTAAAATTCTTCATCAACACTATTTCTCGGACAGCAATAGAGTTCCATCACATTCCAGGCTCTGCGGCAAAATCTATGTCAGAGAAGAATTCTAGAAATATTTCTGAAAATAAATTCTTTCACCCTATAGTGAACCAAAATATGCAAAAAACAAAATAAAATTCTTTAAATTTTTTTTTTTTGAGAAGACTTATTGTCCATGTAAAAGGTCCTAATCTCAGCCTAGATTTTTACCTTGTATTCTTTCTATAAATAATTTCAGTTTAGACAGGTTAAAAAAACAAAACAAAAAATTAGTCCCAGTCATTCACAGTCAACTACCCACTAAAAGCACACACTCCTTTAGCAAATTGACATTAGTGCACACATGGCAGATGTATTTTTCACAGGCAATTTTGGAAAACATTGGTAACACCTCACAGATGTAGCATTTTCTTGGCCTCTGCCATGCTCAGGTGCATATGTAGGCTTCAGTGCATTTCATGTTTGTGTTAGATCACTCTATTATCAAACTGATGCCGAGAAGGGAGAATGAAATGAGAACAAGTGGGTAAAATAATAAGAAATCCTAGATTTTACAGAAAATGATTTTGTTGAATGTTACTTTAAGGTTGATCCTCTCATGTAACATCAGGTCAACATCAAAGGATCAGCTAAAAAGAGAAATAAATCTCCTCTTAGAACAGAAGGTGAAAACAGACATGCACCTTAACTCCATTTTAACACCACTTCAGCATTTCTTATGCATGTTACAGAGCTGCATAGGATGCCAATACAGCCCTGCAACATGCATGCATAAGAAATGTTAAAGCAGTGTTAAAGCAGAGCTATGTGCATGTCTGTTTTTACCCAGAGTCAACACTTCAAAGAAAATGTGAAATAAGTTTGTTTCCACCTAGAAGCTGAAGGATATTTTGGAGGACTATTTAACTAACATGTTTTATTCCCCACAAGATTGTAGAGACAAACGGCAGAAAATTGGTGCCACGCTGACACCTATTTAAGGAGGGATTTAAAAAGACAAGTGCTGCTTAAAGAGCCTACCAAAAACCAACCTGGAACTTTTAAAATAATGTGTAATGTTAAAGAACAATTTTGTTCTGGATATGCTTGCTCCATGTCTTGTTGCCATAAAAAGCAAAAGTTTAATCCTCTTTGCTATAAAGCGCAGAGAGATTTCAAAGGAACAGAATCTGTACTGGATATCACAGAAAAGCAACTGAAAAAGAGCTGAATTGTGTCAACAGTCTACTCTCCATTTACAAAAGTATGCTCAAACGATTGTGGGCATATCATCATCATCATCATCATTTTTATATAGCACCCCCCTGCCATGGCACTCTTAGCTACAGTAATACAGTTTTGACCTAACCTCTAGGACCAAACCTGATCAGATGTAATAAAAGATGTAATCACCGTTTGAGAAAATACACAGTGATATGAGGGGTAGCCAACTTTGACACAAATGTGAATAAACTCTGTATTTAGGATCTACATAAGAACCTAATGAATCTGACTTGGCTAAGGAAGGGCCCTGGGTGCCTTACATACTCTCAGCATCAGAAGTTGATCCAATAATAGATGTCAGCTGAACTACTTTGTCTCCATCTCTTACATATGGGACCAACATGGCAAGCACACTGTCTCTTGTTTATCCCCAAGAAAATTACTGGTATGGCGTCAGTTTTACAAACACTTATGATTTACATTGCAAAATTTTGCACACTTGAGTAATGTCCCCGAGGTCAGTACCACTCCTTACAGAGACAGGTTTATGCTGGTAGGATAGAAATTTGCAACTTTTTTCTTGATGGTTAATCTGCCACACTTATTCCAGTTAGCCATCTTAAGTTCATATCTCCTCAGAATAGGGGCATAGACATGTGTTGTCTGCAGTAGAACCTTTTTCCTGAACAGAAGAGGAATATATTACTTCTTAATTATGAAGTCAGTCTAGAAAACAGCATTGACCATGCCTCCATCTCAGGTACTCTTTTCTATCAAAGGAGAGCAAAACATTATTATATCCCAATCATTAGCAAGCAGTGACTTTCTGATGCTTGCCAGTATAGATCAAATACCTCCACCTTTCCTTTCCTGCTACCCAGCTGCCCCTCAATTGATTAAACAAAGTGCAGGTGCAACAACATAACTACTAATTCTATGTGCTATCTTAGTAGATCACCAATTTTCAAGTCCTCTGTGACAGGATCCACCATTGTATGCTAAGAAATACACAACTGGTGTAGAACTAGTATCTTCAAGACATTGGGCATTTTTACACACACCTTAACGTTCCGGATTTTTCAATCTTCTGGGTTTACAAGTCCACAAGTAAGTTCCAGAAGCATTCTTCTCACACACACTGCCTTGAGGCAGTTCCTGGATGCATTCTTCAAACAAACACTGCCCGGAGGCAGCCTAAAGTACCCATAGCTATAGACGTGACAGGCTGCCATGGAAACTAGGGGTGGGACTTGGGAGGAAATACCAGTTACCGGATTTACTGAATACCAGATCTCTGAATACTGGATTACCGGATTAGATCCAGTATACCAGTACCGGATCTTTTCCCATTGAAATCAATGGGAGAGAAAAGTGAAACCGAAATTACCTGCAAATGCAATTCAATTACTAAAAAAAGAGTAAAAACACAAGTGAATCTGACTTCTACCTAACCCACCAGTACCACCAGTACCACCATTACAACCAGTAACCACTGCCAGTACCAGCAGCCAGCTCCCAGCACACACAAAAAAGTAAAAAGAAACACAAGTGAATCTAACTGCTAAGTAACCAACCAACCAGAGTCTACCACCAGTACCACCAGTACAACCAGTACTACCAGTCATCCCCCAGCCAGCCCCCAGCAGTGCCAGCACACACAAAAAAAGTAAAAACACAAGTGAATCTAACTGACTAACCCACAACCAGTATCACCAGATCACACTTTGCCCCACAGCCCCCATTAGACCCCATGGGCAACAACTTTTTAATTATTATTATTATTCTTTAAATTTAAATTTTTATTATTTATTATTACAATATTATATTCACATTGCTTGTTCAGCAGTTCATTAATTCGACATTCACTATTCACTCCAGAGTCCATATGGGATGGGGGTAACCCTGTCGACTCCCAACCACGTCCAAACCCCAATGTCATCACTCACCTACTGGAGTGCTCTTGGTTTAATCTCTTCTCCTCTGGAATGGCAGTTGTTTTCCATGATGGTAGCATTCAGGCAGCCATTAGGCGGCAAGGCTACAGTCACAGAGATGCCTATTTAGTGCCTAGGATCTGCAGAACACACATTGGAGCTAAAAGGCAATGCAATGCGTCATGTAGTGTACTGCTGGGCTGGGAGTGTTACATCATCATCAATTGCTGTGTACTTTCCTCAGTGAGTGTCATTGCAAGAGTCCTCTTCTAGACAGACACAGTCAAGTCAGACTCCAGGGTGGAATGCTTTTTATTTCAAATCCACAGGCTAGGCAACTGAGACACACAGGGACCCTTTCTCTTCAGAGGCTCATCATAAACACCCACTGAAGAAAATGGAGCCCATATGTGTCATGCAGTGCACTGTGGGTGGGTGACTGGTCTTCATCTTCCGCCTTTGTGGTCCAGTCTGTTCTAGATGAGGTGCCATAGCTGGGGTGCTGCTGGAGCCTCTAACACGGAAGGACCTAAAATCTCATGAATTATTTGTATTTTTATCCATGGGGAATTAGATCCTGCCACGTCTGGAGGAGCAGTGATGGTGGTGGGGAGTTGGGGACACATTAGATGGCTGAGGGGTGCCGGGCTGGAGCTTGGGTGAGAGAACGGTGGTTAGATGGGGAGGGTGCTGTGGGAGGGGAGCTGGTGTGGGGAATGGGCCATGTCATTGGGGAGAGGCCCCCACCCCCCGGAAGATGTTCTGCCCTCCCAAAGCCCTCTGCACATCTCTGGGGGGCGGGGGCGGCCACCTCATGCATGTCAGGCAGATGTGTGTTTCTGTGGTGTGCTGGTGTGGCATGTGACTGGGTGAAGGGCCCTGCTGGGGCATTCCATTCCAGACTCCGAGGATGGAGTGCAATGGATTAGCACCGCTGGGGCACTCCACTCCAGTGTGTGTGTGTGCGAGAGAGATGAGTGTAAAGAGTCAGATGATAGACAAGATGCAGACGAGTGCACTCCTTGCCCTTCCTCCTGGATGGAATGGGATCAAAGGAGGAACTGGCAGTATGTACCACCAGCCCACCCCCAGCCAGCCCCCAGCACACACAGAAAAAGTAAAAAAAACACAAGTGAATCTAACTGCTAACTCTAACCAACCAGTACCACCAGACCACACTTTGTGCCCCACAGCCCCCATTAGACCCCACGGCCAACTACCTATTTGTTTTTATTATTCTTTAAAATAAAAATAGGTTTTTTTTAAAGCAATAGCAGTACTACACTCAAAATGTCAGTGTCAGGCCATCACACAGGAACAGACAGCCCACAGGACACTACACTTTGTGGCCCCAGCCCCCACGGCCCCCAGTAGCCCCCAACTGTCCCACTACCAATTTTTTATAAAAATTTTAAGCAATAGTTTAACTTTTTTTCCAACAGCGCTGACACTCAGAAATCAGATTATGAATACCTCACAGTAACCGAACCAACTGCCTAACAGAGACAGACTACTAGTCCTAGAGAGACTAACTTAAAGTTACAACATTGAATCACTGTTAGTTTTGTTTAGTTTTTTTCCCCCAAAGCAGACCCCCAAAAGAGATCATGCTGCTTTTGCCTACCTTTATCCTGAAACTCCGAATCCTCGATCTTCATTCCCTCCTTGGCCACCAGTAATCTTCTTAATGGTTCCTTTTTGCGAGGTGATGGGAATATCCATAGAACCACCACCCACCATTTCTCAAGTCACACAGATACACTCACACAGGTAAGACTTATTAAGGCGTCCTCTTAACATAAGTGCTCATTTCAAATGGAAGGGAAAAGGAAAGGTTCTTTCATTCATGCGTGAGTCCACTGGGTCACAGGGTTCAGCCCGAAGGCTTAGTCCTAGACCTGGTCAGCGGTTCATTAATTAATTCAACATTCATTCCTGAGTCCACTGGGTCACAGGGTTCAGCCCGAAGGCTTAGTCCTAGACCTGGTCAGTGGTTCATTAATTTATCAATTCACCATTCACACCAGAGTCCACTGGGTGGTGGGGGAGGGCAAATTTGGAGTATGAGTATGTGTTTGTTTACTTTGTATACATACACATTACGCAATGCCATATGCACATGTCGGGCCGGGCTGGAGCTTTGCTGAGAGAGAGCGTTGTGTGGATGGGGAGGATGCTGCGGCAGGGGGGCTGGTGTGGGGAACAGGCTGTGACATTGGGGAGTGGTCCCCGCCCCCCAGAAGATGTTCCACCCTCCCAAAGCCCTCTTCACGTCTTCCAGGGGTTAGGGGTGGCCACCCCACGCATGTCAGGCCGGACTGGAGCTTTGGTGAGAGAGAGCGTTGTGTGGATGGGGAGGGTGCTGCAGCAGGGGGGGCTGGTGTGGGGAATGGGCCATCTCATTTGGGAGTGGCCCTCACCCCCCAGAAGATTTTCCACCCTCCCAAAGCCCTCTGCACATCTTCCGGGGAGCAGGGGTGGCCACCCCACACATGTCGGGCCAGGCTGGAGCTTTGGTAAGAGAGAGAGTTGTGTGTATGGGGAGGGTGATGTGGCAGGGGGGCTGGTGTGGGGAATGGGGCGTGTCATTGGGGAGCAGCCCCCACCCCCCAGAAGACATTCCACCCTCCCAAAGCCCTCCGCACATCTTCCAGGGGGCGGGGGCCGCCACCCCACGCATGTCGGGCCGGGCTGGAGCTTTGGTGAGAGAGAGCGTTGTGTGGATGGGGAGGGTGCTGCAGCAGGGGGGTTGGTGTGGGGAATGGGCCGTGTCATTGGGGAGCAGCCCCCACCCCCCAGAAGACATTCCACCCTCCTAAAGCCCTCTGCATGTCTTCCGGGGGTGGGGGGGGCCACCCCATGCATGTTGGGCCGGGCTGGAGCTTTGGTGAGAGAGAGGTGGGGGATGGCACTAGTGGACTTGCCTGGGTAGGGTTATGGGTACCCCTAGACATAGGGATAGGATGTGGGAGGGGTGATTTTACCCAGCAGGGGGGTGATTTTATCCAGTATCTTGCCAGGCCAATGGTGGGACCAATGGTGGGGTGTTAGGGTACCCCGGTATCTTGCCAGTATCTTGCAAGTATGGGTATTTTCAGATGTTACGAGATCACAGTGAACCACGGTGAATACGCACCTGTGGTCAATGTGTCTCGAACGTCTGTTTGGCGGCCGCCAGATGTTCGCCACGGTCAATACCCACATGGGGTCAATTTGAACCACGCTTCCCGGGCTAGCAGGGGGAATGTCCTGGGAAGCATGGTCAAAGAGATACCCAGCGAGGACCAAAAAAAGGTAACGTCTGGCCGGGTGCCACGGCAGGATGCCGGGCCATGGCGAATCCGGACCGACGTGGCCGCCGCATTGGCCCCGCCGCTCGCCCATCTCCCCGGAGGGTGGGCGGTGGAAGCATGGAGGGGGAAGGGCCATGGGGTCACATGTTGCGCCGCGCGACCCCGCCCCCTCCCAGAATCCCTGCAGGGATCCCCCCGGCACATCTGTTGTAGCGTGATGGGGTGACCCTGGTGGCGAATGAATAGTGTGATTTCGGTACGGGGCCAAGGGGCCCTGTAACATCTGAAATCACCCTATGTTGCAAGTATCTTGCCAGGGGAGGTAGCCAGCGAAATGTCAACTGCACTAGCAGACAAAGAAGGAGCCCCCTTCTTCTTGCTAGGCATTGACCGGGAGGAAGAAGCACCCTCCTCCCATGCTCCCAGCCTCTGTGGTGGCTTAAATGTATGTCCAGAGACCGTAATCTTGGGAGCACTTGAAGCTGGTGTGCTGGAGGAAGAGGCCAAAGGTGGCCTTACATCTGGTGTCCCTGTGCCAGTCAGAGTAAGCTGCCTAAGAGGAAGAGGCTTCTTGCGTCTTCTAGCACTGCCACTCATGGCTGGTTTCTTAGTTCCACATCGGGCGCTCATCTTTAAGCTGTCGGTGACTGTGTCACCAAGAAAGAACCACCGGCAACAGGTGTGTGTGTGTGTGCGTGTGTGTGTCTAAGTGTGTCTAAGTCTAAACTGAACTGTCTAAACTCTAACCTCTTAACACTCTAACCTCTTAACTCTTAACTCTCTAACCTCTTGACTCTCTAACCTCTTGACTCTAACCTCCTAACTCTCTAACTTCTTAACACTCTAACCTCTTAACATTCTAAACTGAGGTGTAGGTGGAGTAGAATAACTAGGGTGGGGGTAGAGTAGGTGGGGTAGAAGTAGAACTAGGGGGTGGGTAGAGGAGGGAGGGGTAGAGCTAGAGTGGGGTAGTGGGGTACAGCTAGAGTGGGGTAGAGAAGAGAATACAGAGAGTAAAGTGGGGTAGGGGTGTAGGTGTGAT
>QEPC01009674.1:1719515-1738022 GCA_003113815.1 Sphenodon punctatus
AGGCAGTTCCCTGGGAAGAAGGGGGTGGGGTGGGGTACAGCTAGAGGGTGTGAGTGGAGGGGTTTGGCAAGGGGTTGGGGTAGAGGAGGGGTAGAGCTAGAATGGGGTAGAGAAAAGAATAGAGTGAGTAAAGTGGGGTGAGTAAAGTGATGAGGCTTGTGGTATAGGTGAGGTAGAGGTGTAGGTGAGGTAGAAGAACTAGGATGGGGGTAGAATAGGTGGGGTAGAAGTAGAACTAGGGGGTGGGGTAGAGGAGGGGTAGGTCAAGGGGGTGAGGTACAACTAGGGGGTGGGAGAGGAGGGGTAGGGCAGGGGTAGAGTAGAGGAGGGGTAGAGCTAGAGTGGGGTAGTGGGGTACAGCTAGAGTGGGGTAGAGAAGAGAATACAGAGAGTAAAGTGGGGTAGGGGTGTAGGTGTGATGCTGCAGTTTAAGTTTGCACGCTTGATGACGCTCGCTTACCCGCAGCCGGATACTCACACGTGACGTCCAACGTTGCCAACTGCACAGTTGAAAACAGTTCAGTGGCTGAACGATGAAAAATAATGAAAACATTTAATTCACTGTGTTGGGCAACCAGGGTACCCCCCACCCCCAAACCTGAACACAACACACGAGCCAATTTAACATCCCATCCCCCACCCCACCACCTCAGCTTCCAAAAAAGCCACAGACAAGACACAGCCAGCAGCCACACATAGGCTTTGAAAGATACCGGGGTATCCCCCCACCCCGAAACCTGGACACAACACAGTGACACGTGAGCCAAGTTAACATCCCATTCCCCACCCACTGCCTCAGCTTCCAAAAAAGTCACAGACAAGACACAGCCAGCAGTAGCCCCAACCATTGGCCTAGCAAGCAACCAGTGTACCCCAACAGCCCCAAATCTGAACACAACACATGAGCCAAGTTAATATCCCAACCCCCACCCCACCGGCTCAGCTTCCAAAAAAGCCACAGACAAGATACAGCCAGCAGCCACACATAGGCCTGGCAATATACCGGGGTACCCCTACCCCCAAACCTGGACACAATACATGAACCAAGTTAACATCCCATCCCCCACCCCACCGCCTCAGCTTCCAAAAAAGCTACAGACAAGTCACAGCCAGCAGTAGCCCCAATCATTGGGCTGGCAATATACCGGGGTACCGCAACACCCCCAAACCTGAACACAACACACGAGCCAAGTTAACATCCCATCCCTCACCCCACCGACTCAGCTTCCAAAAAAGCCACAGACAAGACACAGCCAGCAGCCACACATGGGCCTGGCAAGATACCGGGGTACCCCCTCACCCCCAAACCCTGACACAGCACACAAAGCAAGTTAACATCTCATCCCCCACCGGCTCAGCTTCCAAAAAAGCCACAGACAAGACACAGCCAGCAGCCACACAGAGGCCCCGCCATTGGCCTGGCAAGCAACCGGGGTACCCCAACACCCCCAAACCTGAACACAAAAAACAAAAGCCAAGTTAACACAGTGGGCACCGCAGTGGGCACCCCTTCACACCCCAAAACAAGCTTCCAAAAAAGCATCAGACAAGACAGCCAGTGTTTAGTTCAGCGAAGATTGATGGCAATCAATCTTTTGCACTGCAGTCTCATAGAAAGAAAGAAATCTCACCCAGACACCAACTAAAATTTGGTGTATTATTGGGGAACCCTCACCCAGACACAAACTAAAATAGTTTGCACCGCCCCCCAAAACAAGTGGGCAGAGCCAGGCAGCCAGCTTTCCCACATCCCATCCCCCACTGTGGCTCACCTTCCAAGAAGCCTCAGACAGACAGCCACTACACCACAAGCCAAGACAGGGATAGAGACAAAAACACCACAAGCCATTCCAAACCAAACAAAGACAGCACCGACAAGCAGGGCAGTGAGCAAACATGGGGGCACCCCCCACACAGTGCACCCCAAAGCAAGACAGGGGTAAAGACAAACAACACACACATCACACACCATGGTGGCAACTTAGGCCACCATTCCCCACCCCCTGTGCCAGTGGAAAAAACTCTCAGCATGGCATGCCCTTGCCCACTGTTTCACAGTGCCCTGCCCTATGTGCCACTGCCCACTGCCCATGCCCACCATGCTGCCCTGCCCACCCCACCCCCTAGCACATGTCCTGCTGGCTAAAATCACCCCCACATCCTATCCCTAAGTCTAGGGGTACCCTACCTAGTCCTACCCAGGCAAGTCTAGTGCCAACCTCCCCATCCCCCTTGCTAAGAGCACCAAGGAGATCCTGTACTAGAGGGAATCACAGGAACCCCAAACTTACCAACAGTCACACGCACGCATGCCTCCAGCAGCTCTGTGGATCCTTTCGTCTCCAAGGCTGCTGTAAAATGGCTGGCCAGACACAAGCTCCAGAAGCCCCCAGAAGGAAAGAAAAAAAAAACAAGATTATTGGCCAGCACCAGCAGCCAGTTAAAGTGCCATAGTCTTACAGAAACCTCCAGGTTTAGATGAATTTTTTGATTTAAAAAAATGCAACCAATCCAAGGCAGGGTAAAAAAAGGTGCAAAATGTATCCATTTGCACCTCTGGGTGGGGGCAGGGAGGGACTCAGTACTTAAAAACAAACTTGCATAACAAAAGCCTGCCAACTGCCACCTTGACCTCCCCCAATGTGAAAGATCCAGTAACCTGTACCATTAAAAAGATCCAGTATGGGTTACTGGATTATTGGATTTAAATCCAGTACGCCTATTACCGGTATTACCGGTTACTGGTAGAACCGGTATTCCCACCCGTAATGGAAACCAAGTGACCAGAGCTGCCTGGAGCAAAGCAGTTTATCAGGAGAACATTTTACACATGAAAGTTCTGGGAGAAGTTCTATGCAGAAGTTCAAAGAACCACATGTTTAAGATCTGGGTGGGTGAGCCATTTAGACACACAAAAAGTTCAGAATGTAACAGCAAACATGCAGGAGAAATGTGTGTGTAAAAACACCCATTATGTCATGAGACCCCATACTTCATTAGCAGGGGAAACTTTTCATTTTCCAAGCCACATTTCTCACAATTCTGAAAGGAGCAAATCTCCATAGAACAAAGTAAACAGTCATGCAATTCCTCTGACTAAACAAAAAAAGATTTCACCACCCCAAATGGGTCAGGAATTAGGCAAGGAGATGCCTCCCCCCATGTCTGCTACTTCCCCAGTTGGTTTTTGGAGACACCTGTGAGCCCTTCCCCTAGCTTCTGACCTATAACTGAGCAATGAAAACCCGAGACTGCTATAGGTGTTGGAGGATTAAACAGGGCAGTCATCCTGTATAGATCATTTTTGAAGCTACTCCCTGGAGAAAAAAACTAAATGTCTAACAAAACCCATGACATACTTTCACAGGGAAAACCCTACAGTCTATGGATAAAACTTCTTATGTCTTACTGATTTTCTATGGAAGACAACAGGAAGCAGGCAGGCAGTGACAACTGCCAACATGCTGAACAAGACATCACCCCATTGGTTGCCATGAAGCTAGAAATTCCTGTATCCTCACCTTTCAATACAGAGCAAAATCCTAGCAGGAACTAAGTCCAACCCCTCCCACACAACTCTCCATTTCAAGAGACAAGAGAAATGTAGAGGTATCATGTATGGTGTGGTGGTGCGGGGTGGAGATGGGTGGGTTAAAATTTCCATATGTTGATTCATATAAATGTAAATTCTACAAGTTTTGTTTTAGGATGTATGCAGACATGCGCAGAAATCTTGCATGAACACAAGCCTTCTTAAGATGTTCTCAAGTCCCAAAAAAACAAAAAGCCTCTGCCTAGCCACATTATGAATGAGCTTAACGCTGAGAGTTGACAAGAGCACATTCTTCCCATTTTTATAGACAAACTGTCAACTAATTATTATCAGAATAATGGATACATTTGCCATTTAGTTGACAACAGTATTCCTTCCCCAGATGAATGAAGCCTGCAGAGTAAAAATGTCAGTTTTATCTTGAAGCCTTTGGGAAGAAGATTTAATGACTAGCCACAACAAATTACAATGGTACCAACAGCCTGGTTGGTTCTATATTCGATGTTCTTACATCCCCAGAACAAGCTGTGGGAAACAATACTGCCGTTCTGTAGCAGATGGTGGCTATCCTATCTACAGACCATGCTTTGTGTACCACTTAAAATTGTACCTGACTGATCTATTCATTGTAATGAATACACTGAAAGAGAGGAAGGAGATGGTGATTTTTAATATTGTAATATATTCCTCATTCTTTTATTATCGTTACTTTTAAACAAGGCTGTCTCAGACAAAGTAAATTTTAGCATCCCATCAACAAGGGGTCGTTTGTATTCCAAGGAACCCTACCTGGTGTGTTGCTTTCACTTCTTTTGTTTCAGGAGCAAACTGGGTGCTGCCATCATCTGGAGAGAGACTGCTTTTACTGAACTGCTGAAGTGGCAGCTTGAGGACCAGTCAGCACTGAAGCAGCGGCTCAAGCTGCAACTGCATGTTGCATGGCTTGAGGCTCCAGATCCCGTGACTCCCTCAGCCAGCATGAAGCAGCCCCAGTGGATGGTACCCGGTGCACACACCAAGGTGGCAGCATGCAACTTGCCTCATTGCCCTCTATTAGACAGAATAGGGTACTGCAGGATTAAAGGAAGAGAAGCCCAAACTTGTCACAGCAGCAGCCTGAGATGGGAGCATGGCATAGAAGCTGCAGGATGCAGGACAGCAGCAGCACCAAACTAATCAATGCAGGAGAAACTGGGAAAATCAGTGCTGCTGCCTGAAACTGTGGGAGTAATACCACTTCTAGAAGGCTGCCACTTTGGACCAGTTTCCCTTTTGTTCAGTGGGCATTTTCTGACTGACTTTAAATAATTCCTTTCTTTCTTTCTTTCTTTCTTTCTTTCTTTCTTTCAATTTCTACCCTGCCCTTCCCCTAAGGCTCATGGTGGCTTACATGATAAAATGACACATCATAGAAATACAGTAAAACTCCATTAAAAACCTCATTAAAAACCCACCATCACCCTGAAACCCTCCCACATCAACCCCTAACCCCACCTGCCAACTGCTTTCTTAATAGGAGTGTGAAATACATTTTTGTTTTGTTTAATTACTAAAATGAACAATGGTCCATTCATTTTAGTAATTAAACTATGAAAATGATAGGCCATGGTAATGAAAATGGACAAAAATGAAGAAAAAAGAAAATGGTGAAAACAGTGGAAAAGCCAGTAAGTTTCCACATCCCATGAATGAAGGTGAATGACCTGTTTAAATTAATTCAATTCTATTTTATTTGGTATGACCAAAGGTCTTTGCCCGAAAGACAGCAAAAAACATAAGGTACATAAAATAGATAGGAAAGCCCAAATGGGCAAATACAAAGAACATAGAAGGAAAAAACCCAAAGTTTCTTAAAATATTCCTGCCATTTGACAGAAAGAAAATAAACATCAAACATAAGCAGTATATTGCCCACAGTATACAATAAACAAAATACAAAGGCATCCTGACCCTCTTTGTCCCACTTTGTCTATCCCCAAAGCCCCCGTAAAGGTCAGCCAGTCCAATTTACCAAAAGTTCCTCATGAATTATTTTATATAAGGATCCTCCAAATTTCCAGGCCATACATCATCCTACAACTTCATATTCCAGTTATGAACCCAATTCTCTACAATTTACTAGGGGTGGGAAGTTCAGATCTTCCGGTATCTGATACTGCTGGTATTTTGGTGTATCGGCAGTATTGGATTAATCTGGTATTTGGGGGGTTATTACCGGTACCGGATCTTTTACATTGCGACCATTGAAATGAATGGCCACAATGTAAAAAAAGAAAAGAAAAAACCCAAACACTTTCCCTCCCCAGTCCAGGCTGCATGTATGGAAGGGGGGAACACCTCCCACCCACCCTGCCCAGCCTGGATTTTTTTAAAAAATTTTTTCCCTGAAGTCCCTGCTAGTGCGGGCTCCGGGCCGCCACCGGTGACCCAGAGCCTGCACCAGCAGGTAGGTACTGTTGGTACTAGGGTGATCCCTGGGGTGGGGGTGTAGTTTAACACACACCCCACCCCAGGGATCACCCTGCCTCTCCACCAAGGGATCGCATACCTTTGGCACTCCAGGCAACGGCGGCGCTCCAGGCGGCTTCAGCACTGGCTGTGGCTGCCAGCTTCAGCATTTCTAGGCCTTCTGGGGAAACCTGGAAGTTCCCCAGAAGGCCTAGAAAGTGCTGAAGCCGGCAGCCACAGCCAGCGCTGAAGCCACCGGACCACCACCGCCCAGAGCGCCAAAGGTAGACGATCCCTGGGTGGGGAGGTAGGGTGATCCCTGGGGTGGGGTGTGTGTTAAACCACCCCTCACCCCAGGGATCACCCTAGTACCAACAGTTCCTACCTGCTGGTGTGGGCTCTGGGTCACCGGCGGCAGCCCGGAGCCCGCACTAGGGACTTAGGGTAAAAAACCTTTTTTTTAAAAAAAATCCAAGCTGGGCAGGGTGGGTGGGGGGGTGCCCCCCTTCCACCCACACAGCCTGGGAGGGGGAGGGAGGAGGTATTCCGTTGATTTCAATGGTGACAGTTCCCCATTGAAATCAATGTAATAAATCCGGCACCGGTAATCCAGTTTTAATCCAGTAACCCGGTATTTTGCATACCGGTAACCAGTAAAACCGGTAGCCAGTATTGTCCCTGATGTCCCACCCCTACAATTTACACCCTAGAATTGGAGGAAATTTGTCCTCATAGAAAAGGCCTGCAAAAGAAATTTAGCTACCCCAGCTGAAATCTCTGGGGTAGTATCTCCCAATAAGAATTTTTCAAGTTCAGATACAGTACTACCAGGGAGCTTCCTCAGAAATTGAGCTAGCCAGAATTCCCTCAGGGAGTCATATAGTCTACAGTGGATCAAAATATGGCCTACCGTTTCAGCTTTAAGTGTATCGAAAAGGCAAAGCCGCATACCAAAGGGAACATCCAAAAAACGTCCTTCAACAACTTGGTCAGCAGAGTATTAACCCTGGCCATAAAATAATCTCTGCCAAATATCAGATATATGTGATAAAGGGTCCCAATTTTATATGCCTGCACAGCATATGCAGAGAATGAGTCTATGCCAGGGATTCTCTTATGTGTCACTGTGGTATAAGATCAGTTTGTGGTGCTAATTTGCCAGCAGAAATGTCAACCAAATATCCTCATTCTGTGCTGTGACCATCCCAACATCTCTCCCCCACTAGTTACTGGGAAGTCAAAAGCATCTGTGTAGGAAAGAGCCAATAGAGATTCTCTTATGTCCTCTGTCATAGTGTCATGTATTTCCTGTTCTAAGCATATATTTTTGGCCATCTGTGTTCCTAATGTATGAATTTTGAGTTTCTTTAGGTTAACTTTTTGTTTCAAAGTATTGGATTTGTGTTTTGCAGTATTGATTTCTAAAATCATCTTCTGTGATTAGCTTAGTTCAGGCTGAAGTTTCTTCAGCTACATTCCAAAGAGTTTTTTCTAAACTTCCCAAATGAACTTTCACCGTATCCAAGGAAACAATCAAATGGCTAGGAGTTAGAGGGCAGATCAAAGGCCTCTTCTCAGCTGAGGTGTCTGGAATCTTATCTATTATATGTCTAGATGATGAATGATCAGGCCATAAAACATCTACAGACTGAGAATGAGGATTTGTTAGTTTTTTCTAGCTAACATATCTATTTAATTAATGGTTGAAATAACCTTTATGCTTTGGTTATTCTCTCTGTAATCTGACAATTATCTTTGATAAAAAATATAAGGTTTCTATTCAGACCTTGAAGAAAATTAAAAAAAAACTTTACTTTTTCAGAATTAAGAGAGCCAATTAGAATCCAGTGTATCTCCTTACAAACTGACATCAGCAACGCCAGCATTGTCAGTTCTCAGGAAATGTGAGCCTCCTAGGAGGCAAGTTTAAGAAGAGAGACACAGTCTGACTTTTTTCAGACTGTAATTCCACACACCATGGAATTTCTTTCTCACCAACATCTTGGCAGACAAAGGGAAGAACTGGGAAGAATGTGACGTATGATTCTTGATATCTTTGAGTCGATGAATTGAGCATGTGTTAAGCTTTTAGAAGCTTTTTTCTTAAAATAGAAATGTTTTAAGATCATGTAATTGTGATTGGCTATCCATGCTATTCTATGTAAACTACTGATATTCTCTATTTATATTTAAGTAAACTACGCTCATATTTTTAATATATTCTAAAGTCTCAAGTTCCATTTATTTATAAATATATTGTCAATTTATAATACTTGCTTTGCTAGCTTGTTCTCAAAGTAAAGTGTAAAACTCATTTTATACTATTAGGAGAAAAAGACCCAATTCAGTATGATTAGTTCAGCTGGGAAACTTAGTCTTCTTTCCTTTTTATAAAAAGAGTATCAAAACGTGACAATAGTGCTGCAGGATGTGATTGTGATGATAATTGGTGACTGGCCATCCTGGATGTGTCTCCTGATTACTGGGATACTATCCTCAAAGTCCCAGTTATGTCCCTTCTATGCCTGCCTAAGGGCTGCCCCCTATGCTTGCCTTGAATCCACTACCTATTGGTCCTATAAAGCTAGAAGCATGCAGTAATTGGCCAGTGAATGTGTCTGTCAGTCTTTTGGGTTGCTCTACATCCTCCCTCCTACAGTCTCTCTCCCCCTGCCTTGCCAGGTACTTGCCTCTGACTGGCACTGCATGTGCTGCTATTTATCTGAATAGTGGTATTGAAGGGGCAACTTCAATTGCTTATAAAATTGGGTCTCTTTATCAAATGTAGTTTGGCAGAGATGTCAGGGAAGGTGTGTGTGATACATTCCTTCCAAATATCATGTAAACCGGATGGAATATAGAAATGGTACAGCTGGAAATGTATTTTCAAGTTAATGTCTTATACCATCAGGACCCTTTATCAAATTTTTCTGAAAATTGTCAGGAGTGTTAATCTTGCATAGGAACATAGGATTAACAGGTTTCATTATTTATTATTATTATTATTATTATTATTATTATTATTATTATTATTATTATTATTATTAGCATTAGCATTAGCATTAGCATTAGCATTAGCATTAGCATTTGTATAGAGTCAGCTATGTACTGGCACTTTACAGAAAAATAAGATAGATGTGGTCCCTGCCTACAGCTTACAATCTAATAGACATGGAGGGGGGGAGACAAGGAGAGGGGACATAGGGAGAGACATGGGATAAACAACATTCAGCGGATGCAAAGTCTCAGGTGCATGTGCTTGTCTTGGTTGCAGTTAGGCAGGAGTCTGTGGGGAAGGCAGACAGTAAGTTCTAGCAGGCGTTGGAAAAGGCAGCGAGGAAGAGGTGGGTTTTGAGGAGGGATTTGAAGGTGCGGAGGGAGGGGGCAAGGCAGATGTGGGGAGGGAGGGAGTTGAAGGTATGGGGGAAGCAAGGGAGATTGGACAAAGGCGGTTAGGGGAGCAGGGGAGATGAGGGAGAGTGAGGTAAGGGGCAGAGGAGGAGAAAAGAGTGTGTAGAGGAGTGTGTAAGGAGACTAGGGCTGAGAGGTAAGGGGGAGCCAGGTTGTGAAGAGATTTGTACATGAACACCAGGAGTTTGTGAAGGATGCATTCTGGAAGGGGGAGCCAGTGAAGTGAGGAGAGGAGAGGCTGCACGTGGTTGAAGTGACGGACTGAGAGGATGACCCTAGCAGCAGAGTTTGGGATGGAGATAAGGGGGGAGAGGTGAGAGCGGGGGAAGTCAGTAAGGAGGAGGTTACAGTAGTCAAGGCGAGAGATGACCATGGCGTGAACAAGGGTTTTGGCTGAGGAGACGGAGAGAAGGGGGTGAATCTGAGCAATGTTGTGGAGTACACAACAGGACTTGGCAACAGAGTCGATGTAAGGTTTAAAAGGAAAAGTGAGTATCGAAGATGAAGCCCAAGTTACGAGCTTGGGGAATGGGGCGGATGGTGACCCCATCAATAAGGATGGACGAGAGGGAAAGGAAGGGTAGGGAGGAAAGATAAGGAGTTCAGTCTTAGCCATGTTGAGCTTGAACTGACATTGGGACATCCAGGCGGAGATATCAGAGAGACAGTTGATGAGGCGAGGTTGGACAGATGGAGAGAGAGTGGGTGGAGAGATAGAGTTGAGTGTCATCAACATAAAGGTGGTATTGGAAGCCATGGGAGGCAATGAGTTTTCCAAGGGACAGGGTGTAGATAGAGAAGAGGAGTGGGCTCAGGACAGAGCCTTGGGGAACCCTAACCGAGAGGGGGAGGGGGGAGGATCAATGTTAAATTGCTTCTATAATCAGGTCCACTTATCCAATTGTTTCCAAAATTGGTACACCTAGTTCTCTCCATTGCGGGTATGTTATCACCAAGTTTCATTAGAACTTAAGAAACATAAAAGTTATAGCCAAAACTACATTTTTCAGTGTTTTCCCTTTGTTTCAAAAACAAAATGTCTTTTTCATTTCTATTTTTGTTATTATTATTTGTCGTTTTTATTATTTCAATACCATTAATGAAAACAAACAAATTATATATTGTTATTTTAATAATGAAAACAACATGGATACCGCTACAGAATAGGGCAGCCCGTCTCCTTTCAGGGATGCGATGCCAGGAGCACATTACACTGGTGCTCTGAAGTCTGCACTGACTGCCTATACCATTCTGGGCACAATTCAAGGTGCTGGTTTTGACCTTTAAAGTTCTAAATGGATAGGGCCCCACATATCTGAAAGATCACCTGTTCTTCATCCTTCACAAACTCCTGGTGTTCATGTACATTGTGGCCTGTGCAATCATCCGGGAGCACCTCCCTGTGTTACCGTTTGTTAGCCTTGTTCATAAAAGAGCTTGCATGGAGGTGTTCTCAGTTGCTGCCCAGTTATGGAAATTCCTCCCCCAGAGCTTTGTTTGAACCCAGGCCTGTGCATCTTCCAAAGGTGTGTAAGAATTTTCTGTTTGGAAAGGCATTTGGTGGGTGGGGCTAGGAGGTTGGTGTGGTTTGTGGGGTTGGGCTATGGGGGTTCAGTATAGTGAATGGGGATGTGATATTGGGGGGCTTGTGGAGGGTTGGGGGGTAGTTGTTGTTTTTTGTATTGGTTTTAATGTTCTGATGTGTGAGCCACCCCGAGCCTCCAGGAAAAGGCAGCATATAATTCAAATAAATAAATAAATAAATTAATAAATTAATATGACCCTTGCTACTTAAATAATCAACCAGTTTCTTATAATTAAATCCCTAATGCCAAAACACATAGAGATGTAGCAAGTAATATTTAGTTCCCTGATTAATATAGTAGCTACTGATCAATAATGGATTGGGCAGGATACAAAATTAATTATCTTGGGGCTATGGATGCCCCATCCTGTCCTCTTTTGTGGGATCGCTTTCAGATGGTGGAGTCTGTCGATGTGGAGTCCTTGTTAGGATCTGTTCGTGCCACTACTTGTGAGCAAGATCCATGCCCGTCCTGGCTGGTGAAAGCCAGCCAGGAGACTGTCAGTAGGGGGGGCAGGAATACAGGGAGGAGAAGGGGTACCTTCGCCCGCATGAACCTGGCTCACTCAAAAGGCTCTGTTTAGATAATTGAAGCTACCAGCTGCCCATTAGGATAGTGTGTGGACCGCTCGCTATGCTTTCGCACCAAGAGCTTAGGCCCCTATCATCATAGGGCACAGAGCAAATCAAGGGAAGGGGTTCCACACAACAACTCCTTTCAATTACCACAAGGGGGGTACACTGGTGAGGACTAGTGGAGAAAAACAAGGCTCGGGACCCCCAGGTAGAAGGGACAGGTACCAAGGACTTACATGCAGAAGGGGGAGGGAGACAAGGAAGCCACCCCAGGAGGGGGAGGGAAGATGCACCCTGGCCCGCAGGCCCTTGCAGCCCTTTCTTTCTAACCAGGAAGGAGGGGGAGGGGTTCTGCCAAACAACACTTGCACCGGGATACACACTCTCTGCTGACCACACAGTGAAATCAAATAGGAAGGGTGAGGGGAATGCAGATGGAGGAACAATAGGCAAGAGGTCAATGCAACACAGTCAAGGCTTAAAGGTACTTAGCTGTCAGGCAGGGGGGCCAGTCTCCACAGACACACACGCTCTGTTCACCAGCACACAGCTCTGGAAACTGCAGGCAGATAAAGGGCAAACCCTGCCCCCTGCATGCGCTCGCAGATGCTCAGAGCAGTGTGGTGGGGGGCGGGGCCTCATCACATCCCCAGAAGGCCCCACCTGCAGCGCGTTGTCAGGAGCTGATGGAGCCACAAGCGACAGCGGTGCTGCTCCATGCACCAGCCCGAGTTCCGGGCTGCAGGGGGCGAGGCTCACAGCCAGCGGATGGCATGGGGGGGCGGGGCGGAGACCCCGACGGCTGACAGAGACATTATGGCCATTGTTGGCTGGGGTGATTAGTGCCTCCCTTTGGGAGGGCAGGGTGCCTGACTTCCTGAAGGAGGTTGTGGTTAGGCCCCTGTTCAAGAAACCATCTCTTGATGCTGATGCTTTTGCCAGTTATCGACCGGTCTCTAACCTTCCCTTTTTAGGGAAGGTTATTGAACGGGCTGTGGCAAGGCAGCTCCAGGAACATCTGGACTGCACCAGTTTCCTTGATCCCTCCCAGTCTGGGTTTTGGCCTGGGTATAGTACGGAGACAGCATTGGTGGTCTTGGTTGAAGATCTCCATCTGGCATTGGACCAGGGTCATCAGACCTTACTGGTCCTGCTAGACTTTTCATCTGCATTCGACACAGTTGATCATGAGGTGTTGGTGATTCGCCTGCGGGACCATGCCGGGATTGGCAGAATGGTCTTGGACTGGTTTCATTCATTCCTGGCTGGGAGAACTCACCGGGTGGTCTTGGGGGAGTGTACATCTTCCCCCTGGAACCTCATGTGTGGAGTCCCGCAGGGTGCCATTCTGTCCCCCCTCTTGTTTAACATCTATATGCAGCCAATAGGCGAGATCGTGAGAGTGTTTCAGTGCATGCAGTGTCATCAGTATGCTGATGACACTCAGCTCTACCTCTCCTTTTCCATCAACCCAGGTAATGCAGTTTTCCTAGTTTCCCAGTGCCTGTCAGCTGAGGGGGCTTGGATGAGGTTGAGTCACCTACAATTGAATTCTGACAAGATGGAGGTGATGTTGGTGGGCGACGGCTAGCGGGACCTGGAGGTGGTTGAATCTCCTCTTGTTGTGGGGGTTCGCCCTCCCATGGTGTATCAAGGGCGGAGTCTGGGTGTGCTCCTCAATTCATGTCTCAGCCTGGAATCTCAGGTTGTGGCTGTGGCGGGGAGTGCATTTCAGCAGTTACATTTTGTCCGGCAGCTTTGGTCGTATCTCTCAGAATCCGACCTCGCCACTGTCATGCATGCCTTCATCATATTGAGGCTGGATTACTGCAACACGCTTTATGTGGGACTGCCCGAGAAGCTGGTCCGGAGGCTGTTCTGGAGCTGGTGCAGAATGCTCATCTCCTTATGGGGGCAGTAGGGATGGGTGAACAGAACCGAGTTCGGAAATTTGGTTCAGATCAGTTCGGAAATTCAGTTCTGAAGTTCGGTTCGATCGACCAAACTATTTGAATTTGGTCCGAACTCCGAACTTCCGAACAAAGTTCATAAATTCAAACCCCATTGAACTAAATGGAACATTATGTTGTAGGGATGGGTGAACAGAGCCGAGTTCGAAAATTTGCTTCGGTTCAGTTTGAAAATCAAGTTTGGTTCAGAAGTTCGGTTCGGTCGACCGAACTGGTTGAGTTCGATCTGAATTTCCGAACTGCATTCGCCCATCCCTAGGGGGCAGGTCTCAGGAAGAACATGACACCAGGCTCCGGGCTCTGCACTGGCTGCCTATAAAGCACCAAGCCTGGGTCAAGGTGCTGGTTTTAACCTTTAAAGTCCTTCATGGCCTGGGCCCTGCTTATCTGCAGGACTGCCTCACTCCCAATGTGCTTGTGCGACCTTTGAGATTATCTGTGGGAGCCTTTTTGGAGGTTCCCTGGGCAAGACCGGTGGCCACTGATGTTAGATCTTTTTTGGTCGCCACCCTTGTGCTGTGGAATTCTCTCCCAGAGGAGGCTCGGCTAGCTCCCACTCTCCTGTCATTTCAGCATTTATGTAAGACCTGGCTGTTCTGCCAGGCTTTTGGCGAGGGGGAGGAGTGGGGTGGGAGGGCCTCTCCCCTCCCCCTGTATTGTGTATTTTTAACGGTGTTCAATTGTTTTATTGTTTTACTTTTTTATTCAGTTATTTGCCACCCCGAACTGCCTTGTGGGCAGAAGGGATGGGATATACATTTTATATAAATAAATAAATACAAATAAATAAGAATTAGAAACTAGAATAAATTACTTGCCATCCATCTTCACCCACAGGGGCTAAGAATGTGCTTGCTTGTGGTGGGTTAATAGGACTGCTAATATGTATGCATTTTCAGTTTGTTTTTCCTAAATTAATCAATCATCCAGTAAAAGCAGAGCTGGGGTTCCCGGGGGTGGGGGGGTGTAACATCTTTCCCCCCCTGTGTGTGCTTCTAGCCTTCCCTGATCCATTTCTCATTATGTTATTGTTTTTATTCTTTGGTATCATATCAGACAATAGGTTCCCAGGGCATGGGGAAAGGTGATTTCTCAGGTCATATATATGACTGTAAGGGCCTGTTTTAAACCCCACAGATATTAGTAAATAGACTTTTACAGGACAAACCTTTGTCATCAAAATCAATGGGAGTTTTGCCATTGACTCTATTTAATGCATACCCAGTGACTTCAGAGAGCTTGATGACTTATTTCACTAAGAGAAATACTTAACATCCAAATGAGCTAAGTAAGAAATAAAGATGCCAAAAAACTGACTGGTCAGCCATTATATGTTGCTGAGAGTGCTATAAGAAATCCAGATTAGTAGAACAGGACATAATTAAGGCTAATTCCATCTCCCTACTTCATCCCAGGTTCATAACCTCACACAAGAGCTCACTAAGGGGCCAATTTAGACCTAAATGATATCTTACTGAACTTAAAAATATTCAAAGCTATTATTTTCCCTATAAATATCTCCCACGAGTATATTAGTGGTGCGAGGCCAAGTAGCACCATTATTTACTATATTATGTTCATCCATTTCGGCATACCTTTGAGACACTGGTGAGACTAGTCAGATGTTACCATTAGTGTCTGATGTTAAAGAAGCGTAGTGTTGAGGACCAACTGCATATGGCTGGCACATTAGTCTGCCAGCAGATCTAGGCTGTATGGATGTGAATGAATGCTCTTTTTCCATGGACTTAAAGTCAATAATCCATCAGCGTGCCTAAAATCTTGCATTCTGGCACAAAACCTGATTGTGAAAACTGTAAGGCACTGTACACTGGCCAACACTTTAAACAAAAGACCAGCAACATAAATGAATATACATAGGTTTGCATAAGTCGATTTGCATAGAGTTTGCTCCCAGTTCTCCCACTCAATGTATTAATGTAATTGCTCTCTACATCATACATTTCACACTTATTACTTATCCCATCTGTCCACACATTACTGCAAGCAAAACAATTCAAGCCACACACCCTCTGGCTCATTCCATATAGATTGAGCCACACAAACTGCCAACATATCCCACTACTATATGCCAACTCCTTCTGTGTACCCTCTTACACACTCCATGCACACCTCTCTCCCGTCCCAGCAGTACTTACCTTCCCTCATCCTACAAACAGACCCTCTATTTTTGGTCTTCCTGTTGTTATCCTCATTTCATTCCTTGTAAAAGAAATCCTGGATGTCCCTCATTCTCTATGCAACTGGATCTCCTCCAGGTATAATTTAAGTTCTCTCTACCATGATCCATCTCTCCTATGCTGTTCTCTCCATAGATGCCACTCCCTAATATGATGTTACTGAACTTTTAATCCCTGACCTGGCAGCTGTTTTCTTTACCCCTGACATGTTTCTACACCTCATGCTCACCAATATATTATTGTTTCCCACACTACTCAAAGTGACTGATGTTCTCTCCATTTCTTCATGTGCTGCTTCCTGTCCTCTTCTCCTTCTCTCCTTCCCACAGTGACCACATGCTCATCCCCAGGGTACCATTTCCCACTTAGACCTAGAACTGAAATGATATCTTGCTACAAACAAGAATCTCACTGATACTGGCCCTTTCCAGTGAGAATCTCTGGTCAAGAAATTCACAAAATCAGCCATTTTCATGAGTTCCTCAACCTGAGCACCATGTTATTCCCTTTGAAATTTACAAGCATGGTGAACACTTATAAAGATCAAAGGCTGGCTTCCTCCCCAGTCTAAATAAACAAAAGCTCCTGTGGCTCCTTGGCCCTTCCCCCATGGCTATCAGCTGATGGTAAGGGAAGAAAAAGCCCGGAACGTTCTTACAAGGGATGTGCGAACAGAACTGAGTTTGGAAATTTGGTTCGGTTCAAAAATCAAGTTCGGTTCAGAAGTTCGATTCGGTCGACCGAACTAGTCGAGTTCGGTCAAATTCCAAACTTCTGAACCGAGTTCGTACATTCAAAACTGGTGTTTTAAGCTGTTTTTGGCCTTCCGAACTGGTTCGGATTCAACCAAACAGTTCGCACATCCCTAGTTCTTACCCCCACCCCTCCGTATGCACGTGCAAATGTCTCCAAAACCTGAAAAAACAAAGAGGCTTTCGGGAACTAAACTCAAATTTAAGGAAATCACAACAGACAACTAAATCAAAATGCAACAATTGAGCTTTCAATTTCCCTAAAAAATAAGTGAGTGTCCCAAAAGACAAGTTAAATGAACAGCCTTCATAAATGAACCACATCACACAGATTTTCAGGGTATGGTGAGTGACCCACATTCAATAACTCAGTCCCAGCATTTTGTTGTTGTCATGGATCCTTGTTGCCCCAGGTGAACAAAGGCTGCTTGCCCACATTACTGCACTTGGGGAAACCTACGATAAGAAAACTCACAGTAGGGAAACTGAAGTGAAGCTTGGAACTTGGGTGTGTGGTTAAAAGTGTCATATGATGCATCTTGCATTGTTTTCAATCATGCAAGGAAGGGTGCAAAATCTAACCCTACCTTCCATGATCGAAAACAAAATGAGAAATGTCATACAACACTTTTAACCCTACGCCCATGTTCCAAACTTCACATTAGTTTCCCCATCATGATTTTTCTTACCCTCGGTGTGGTAATGTGGGTAAGCAGCCTAATTCCATATGTCCAGGAAGGCTTAAAATTGCCCCCTTTCCTCCCCAGTTACCTCGCAGCATGCATCTGGACCATTCATTTGCATGCCCAGATCAGATTCATGCTTAATCCAGCTCTGATTTGACTGCAAGTATGAATCTGGCCCATGCATGCAAATTAATGATTTAGATGCCTAATGGGAGATAACTGGGGAGGAAAGGGAGCAATTTTAAGCCCCCCTGGACAATAGAGAATTCATTTCCCTGGGGCAACTAGGGTCCATTACAACAACAACAACAAAGTACCAAGACTGGGAGACTGAATTTGCGGCTCTCACCATAACCTGAAAAGATTTTATTTATTTTATTTATTGGATTTTTGCTCTGCCCCTCCTAAAACAGCTCGGGGCAGCTTACAATTAAAATCAAATACAAAGATGTGGGGTATGTTCAGGGTTGGATAAAGTTTGATGGTCGGGGGCTTGAGATTGGTGCTGCTGCTGACAGGAGTGGCATGGGGGGAGCAGGTGGTGCACCAGCTGCAGCAGGTAGACCTGGCTGTGTGCTCCTCCCCTGTCTGCCATGCTTTGCTTGGCTTTCCACCCACTGCTCTCAGTTGTGCTGGCCAAGCTAGGCCCCCACAGGTAGGCAGCTGGGATGTGTGGGTAGAGACCACCAGAGGAGCCACCGCTGGCTGCTGATCAATTGTTTGGTGCTGCTGATCGACCTGCTAAATTCAGCCCTGACACTGCCATCCAGGATGTGTCACAGCTGCTACTCCACATACTGCCCCTCTCCCCACAACCTTTTTGCTGCTGCTACTTCTCCTCCTGCGGGGAGCTGTTTCCATCATCCACTTACCTGCCTTGCTGCTGCGGGGACTTGAGAAGCTCTGCTGCTGGCGGGGGGGGTGCTTCGTTGCTCCGCTGCCTGGCTGCTCCGCTGCTGCCCACATCATCACCGTCGCTGCTCGCTGACCTGCAGGGGGGAAGATCCAGTTGTGAGTTGGGGGACTAGGGGGGGAATCGCAGAGGCCAGCCACGTGGGCTGGCCTGTCCCCTCCCCCCCCACCCGGAAGTAGCAGGGGTTTTTAAAAACCCCGGGACCAGCGGCTGAGCTGCACGAGCCTGAGGGGAGCTGTTTCCATCATCCACTTACCTGCCTCGCTGCTACGGGGGCTTGAGAAGCTCTGCCGCTGGCGGGGTGGTGGTGCTTCGTTGCTCCGCTGCCTGGCTGCTCCGCTGCTGCCCACGCCATCACCGTCGCTGCTCGCTGACCTGCAGGGGGGAAGATCCAGTTGTGAGTTGGGGGACT
>QEPC01009674.1:1741726-1756256 GCA_003113815.1 Sphenodon punctatus
AGGAAGCTCGCCTGGCCCCAAGCCTTCTAACATTTCGGCGGAACTGTAAGACCTGGCTGTTTGCCCAGGCCTTTGGGGGAGGGTAGGGAGGTTTTTTTTTAATCCCCTTCCCATTTGTTTTGTCTAGCCCTGTTAATATTTATATTGAATATTTGATTATTTTTATAAGAATTTTAATGTATTTTATTGTTTTAATTGTTTTGTGTTGTGAGCCGCCCCGGGCTGCGTTGCAGGAGGGGCGGGATATAAATGTGTTTAAATAAATAAATAAATAAATACCCATCCATGACTGAATGGTGAAATACTAGCCTCAGCCAAAATCTGGCCCTTGAGATGGGACCGGCTGAATTCTGCTAATTTCTGGCACAAATTAAGATATGGACTCCATCCATACAAACCACCTCAGCACAGAAATTGTCCACTCCTAGTAAGATGGGCTCTGTTCAGAAATAGAGTTGAGTGCACTTATGATGCCCTACAAGGAGGGTACTCTGTTCTGGGGTGGGAAACAGAGGTGATGTTTTTATTACTGGAGCTATAGAGTGAATTGGCCTGGAGGATAGTGTTAGCATGGAATGAGTGGGCGGAGTCAAAAATTTCCCTAACTTGAAATATGTACATTTTGAAGATTTTTAATAGCCAGTATTTTTCTGGCTGTAGAGAGAATTGTTATATTGTGTTCATTTTGCAATATGAAGCCATATTGTTTCCACAGTAAGTTGCTAGGGGAATGGGTTAGGCCCCTACCTTTAGTCCTCTAGGTTCTGAGGCTGTGCCACAGTTTGTGAAACAGCTCTTATTGGCTATTTAATTTAAATTTATTTTAAAACTTATACCCTGCCCTTTCCAAGAGGGTCGGGGCAGCTTTTCACCAAGTGAAAGGGGAAAGAACCAATCAGGTGTGAAGTGTGCCGCACATGCACAGAATGATTGCCCTTTTCCAAAATGGTGGTAGTGTTGCTGGTGTCGTTTTGGAAAAGGGCTGTGCATGCACCGGACAGCCCCAGCAGCCATTTTCAGCCAGGGAGCAGGCTTCCTTCACGTCTGCCTAAAAACACCCATAGTCTCATTACTCCTTAAAATGTCTTCTGGATCTGCTGAGTATTCTCATCTGAATTTAGCAGTCTCTATTTGTGGCATCGGACTTTTCCACAACAATCACTTAGGATGTCACAAAAAAAGGATTGAGAGGTGCTTCAAGGTGACAGCAAGCAGCAAGAGCTGAGTAATGTTTCAGAAACAAAGCAATGGGTTCATCACACAACTCTCCTTTGTAATGCAGAATAATGGAAGTGAAAGGCAAGCAATCTATGCTCTATGCACAAGAAGATTTGCCTCTAAAGCAAATGTTTGTTTGTTTTTCATATCTTTTCCATACGAGCTCATTACTTTTTTAAAGGTGACCTGAAAGGAAACACAAAATAAATATATCTTGTGTTTCTTTATGAATTTGAAGGGGGGAAAAAAGAAAAGAAAGAAAAGAGAAGTCAGGAGTCTAGTCCTGTTTTGTGCTAAAAAAAATAATCTGGTAGTTGTTAACGTTAGAAATTGACAATTGGAGCTAAGGCAGTCATGACTACATAAGTGAATAGAAAAGGAAAGCGGAATTAGTGAAAAGAAATTATCTGGAAGCTTTTGATCAATACCTGGGCGGGTTTTCCTGCATGACTGAAAAAAGGTCTTTGCACTTACACACAGCTACACTGAATACACACACTTCAATAGAGAGACTATCAGACTCCAAAGACATGCATTATCCCTATTGAAGTTTATTAGGTTCTGTAACTGAAGTTCCCAAAGGATAACAGACCCTAAAGCTATTCAAGCTAAAATAATGGTCTTGTCAATAGGTGAAGTGGTAAGACTCAAGAAACTTATGTTCATTTCTCATTTCAGTCACAGATTTTCTATGTGAGACTGGGCATATCATGTTAACTGCAATCCTAGCAGCAGTTGGGCAACTCATCGTAACCAAGCCAAGTACGTGCACTTGAGACCTTGCATCTTCATGAATGTTAGACCCCTTGTCTCTTCCTCTGTTCCCCTTCCTAAGTCTCTCCCCCAGCTCCTGTCTCTCAGATTGTAAGCCCTAGGGGCAGGGACCGTGTCTATTTTATTACTTTCTAAAGTGCCAAGTACACTGCTGGCGCTATATAAATGTTTGTTAATAATAATAATAATAATAATAATAATAATAGAGCCACATTGATTGCCTGCAAATGCTTTTAGGATAGCTAGCTGCTGTACTCTTCCTACACCTCAGCTTATAACCTGTAACTGTTTAGAACATCCCTGTGAAGCAGGAGAGTATAAGAAAAAAATCCATAAGTGACAGAGGTGTCCACCAGGAATCATGTCATTATTTGCTTTTCGTTTTCATTATTAAAAGCTGTGGTTTTTGTTTTCGTTATTAACAAAATTGCATTTCTCGTTTTTGATGTCATTATTGGTATCGCTGCCAAATCACTGCTGCCACTGCCAGCTGGTGCTTCAGGAGTGGTGCACAGCTGCTGCTGCACACACACCCCTTTGCTCCCTCCCTCCAGTGCCACTGCTGGAAGGCTGGGGCTCCCTGCATTCCACAGATGCTGTTCCCAAAATCTCTGCAGCTTCTTCCCCTTATAAGACCTGCAGCTTAGAGGGGGGAAATGTTCTCTTAATCTTGGGCAGTGGGCTGCCACCAGTGACAGAAGTGCCAGCAGACTTGCCAACTCCTCCATGCCCACACCCTCTCCCAGGGCCACCTGCCCCAGACTTCCCAGAACTCCTCCCTCCCTTTCTCATTATAAAGCCGTAAGTGTACAATGACAATATGAAATAAGAAATAACTAATATGTATGTCTACTAATATGTATGTCTACCCTACACCTAATAACCTATACTATATGCAATATATTCCTATCTAAGTATGTAAGTAAGTTTTACACACAAAATTTCTGGGAGAAGTTCTACGGAGAAGTTCAAAGTTCCTGATCCAGATGCTTAAGATCTGGGTGAGTGATTTAGACATACAGAAAGTTCAGGATGTAACAGCAAACATGCAGGAGAAATGTGTGTGTAAAAACATCCTATATAAAGGGTTGCAGACTCACAGGGTGCTGTGACCTGCTTGCGCTGCTCATTGGCCAGCTATTACATCCATCAGGTACTTGCTGTCTGCAGTGCTCACCTCTCCCATCATAGTACCCGTTTAAGAGTTCAACACTGGGTATTTTTCCACACACATTTCTCCTGCATGTTTGCTGTTACATCCTGAACTTTCTGTGTGTCTAAATGACTCACCCAGATCTTAAACATCTGACTCTTTGAACGCCTGTGTAGAACTTCTCCCAGAACTTTTGTGTGTAAAAGGTTCTCCTGCTAAACTGCTTTGGTCCAGGCAGTTGTGGTCACTAAGTTTCCATGGCAGTCCCTCACGTCTACTGCTGTGGCTACTTTAGGCTGCCTCAGGGTAGTGTTTGTATGGAGAATGCAGCCAGGAACTGCCTCAGGGCAGTGTGTGTGTGTATGAAAAATGCATCCGGAACTTACTTGTGGACTTGTAAACCCAGAAGATTGAAAAATCCGAAACTTTAGGGTGTGTGTATAAATGCCCAATGTTTCCCTCCCAAATGGCTCCAAGATGTTTACTCCCTCCTCCCCTCTCAACATTTTCCCTCCAAAAATCACAGCCACTCAGCCAGGCAATAACAAAGTGAATAACAAAAAAAAATGAAATTTGTTATTGATTTTATTATTGTAATAACAAAAACAAAAATGAAAACAAATTGTGATGAGAGCCTTTTGAGTATCAAAAGAGATTCTGAGATACTACTTAGATTTAGGTTACAACAAAAAGAAATCCCTTCTCACCTCCATTTTACACATTTTCACTAAAATCCCAGGTAAAGCCCATAGAGTGCTTCTTTCTGGCTGGGTATATCCCCACCCCCTACAGACCATTGTGATGTCACAGTGTTCCACAAGAGTTGGAACCAATGCTCTTCTGGTGCTTCTCCTAACACAGCATCATGATGACATCATGGTGTACAGTAAAGGGCAGGATGTTTCCTAGCTGGAGAGCTTGGCATAAACATGATGAACATGGGAAGACAGTGCACATGGCCCTTGTTGGCTCTCAAGAAGCTCAGGCCAGGTTTACTTAGCAGTGTACTAAATTAGAAACAAAGAAGTCTTCATCTTTCTCATTTTGTAAAATTTGTATATGCTTCTTGAAGATGGAGCATATTCAAATATTTGCTGCAATCCTTTTCATCCCAATGTTACTGGGATAGTGGTACTAGGGAAGATTAAAAATAACAATAATCTTTTCACATTAGCATAGATGCAATTTAGCTACAAACCAGCCCACAGTTTCCATGTGTTTGCCATTAATTACAGAGGCTTTTAGAGTAGCAAGGTTGTTTTCAGCAATTGGCCCTTGGAAACATAAATATGTCTTAAAACCCTGTGTTCTGAGTGCATTGTAGCTTATATCAAAAGCAATTCCATTTAAAAATCACCTTGGTATTGAATGGTTACGTTCCCTCCATGACTACAATTATCAAATGTGTGCAATGTAGAGGGTGGGGGAGGAGAGGGATGGGGGAGAGGAGCGATATGTTTTTATAATTTTATGGTTTTAAAATTGTTGATCTTTGTTGCTGTGAGCTGCCCCGAGCTGCCTGTGGCAGGAGGGGCAGGATATTAAGCCGTTTAATAAATAAATAATAAATAAATAATAGAAAAGCTTCCTCGGTAACTGCATCACAAGTAAAGTCTGCAATCATTAATCATTGTTGTGGTTATTAATTTGTGTTGCTTAGAGATGGGGACTCGCCTAATCAGTTCTGGAATAAAGAGGAAAATCCTGCCCCATACAGAAGTTACTAAAAAATTAAAAAAAATAGTTTTTCACTCAGCATGTAATTGGGTTGTGGAATCTACTGCTAGAGGCTGTGATAAGGGCCAGTACTAGAGCTGCGTTTAAAAGTGGTTTGGACAAGTTTCTGGAAGGTAGGTCCATTAGCAGCTATTAGCCAGACAGGATCAGGGAACATGACGGGAGCTGGGGGGAAATAACAGGGAATGGATCCCCTCTCCCATTGTGACCTGCTGGGTGCTTCTCCTAAGCCACCATGATTGGCCACTGTCAGAGACAGGATGCTGGGCTAGATGGACCATTGGTCTGACCCAGTATGACACTTTTTATGCTCTTATTGGAATTCTAATTACCTGCATTTTATTTATTATTTATTATATTATATTATTAATTTATATGGGACTAGCAATGTACCTGGCACTGTACAATAAATCGTTATAGAAAGGTCCCTACCTCAAGGGGCTTACAATCTAAGAAAAACAAGGGCAGGGAGACAAGGGAGAGGTGAACATAGGGAGAAACAAGGCTACGTTCATGAAGCTAAGCAGTTGCAGGTGCATGTGAAAGATGGGACAGAACGATCAATGCAATGGTATCAGCAGGAACGAAGGTGACTCTTTGCATTCACAACGTTTCCAAGGAGCAGGATAACAAGCTCGGACACATGGCAGTAATTTCCCCCCCCCCCCCCAAGTTTATCTCTGCTACCATTATTAATGCTTTGCGAGTCTGTGCCTTTGCTTGCTCAAGCTCGTTTGATTGCCACTCAGCACCTTTTATTGTCTGTCTTTTTACTACTGGATCTAAGCCCATATTAAAGGTTGTTTACTTTAGATAATAGAAAGGGATCAGTGTCGTTGATTTATTTACAGTACTATTGTTTGATGTCTTTGGAAATAACAAATCCCTTGGCCTCTTGCTAAGACAAGTAAGACATGGTGTGACTATCTTGGTTATCAGTGCTTGGTTCAAGTCAGGCTCTAGAGGTACCACTGAGAAATCTCAAAGTGCAATGGTCAAAACTGCCAGTGAAAAATAGGAGGTGTTCAATCACCCATTCAGTTTTGACCCATAGTCTCCAGGTTTTGCAACATCTGCTTTGGGTTCCAAGTGAAACCAAAATATTTCCAGGTTATGCAAAGGAGGGCTGGGAATGGGGCAGAAGGGAGTAAAGCAGAGAGGTTTTCCTACCCACTTCATATCATGACCCATCATGGGGAGAGCTTCACGATGCTCAAAAAAATGGGTTTAGCCACACTGTGAAAGGGGGCAGGCATGTCCCTTTGCATTGCCTCCTTACCAACATGGTAGCTGCTAGTTTTTGCTGGTGCTTGAGGTGGAGCAAACTCGAGACTTCCTTTCTGCATCTCTGTTTGTTCAGCAGGGATCAGGGATAACATTGTTAGATAAATATTATTTTATTTGTAACCTACAAGTCATTGTTTGGTATTTTAGTTATAGTAACTGCAGGACTGAAAGTAATATGATCTTTCATACTGAGGAAAGTAATTTCGTAGAATCATAGAGTGTCAGAGTTGAAAGGAATCTGAAGGGTCATCTAGTGCAATCCCCTGCTTGGATACAGGATGGATGACTAAAACTACAACATCCTTGACAGATAACTGTCTAGCCTTTTTTTAAAAATAAAAAAATAACCTCCAGTGACAGAAAGCCTACGACCTCCCTTGGCAACTTAGTCCATTGCCAAACAGCTCTTACTGATAGAATAATCTTTCCTGATATGGAACCAAACTCTACCGTCCTGTAATTAAACCCTATTATTTCTAATCCTGCCCTCTGCAGCAGTGAAGAACAATCTATTGCCATCTTTTCTGTCAGCCTTTTGGCGGCGCATGCGAAATGAAGCAAGGACAACATGGTGGATTTGAAAGGCCGCACTCTTTATTTAAATTGGAATTAGGCATGGTGGGGGTAATTGTCCACAGGCAAGTCAGGTCCAGTGCTAACTTCTATAAATGGGTACGTAACAACCCCAACAAAGGGGAGGCTTGGATGTACCCTCCATAACCCCCTTTTTTACCGAACTCAAACGTCTCCCCTCCGGCGTTGACTAACGGCCACCTCCAGAGGGGACGAGGTCCTTCCGGACCCGAGTCAAGAATTTAAGTTAACGCCAGCTTGGGGACCGCTCATATCCCTTCCCACTTTTGCCAGCAACTCACCTTGGGAGGTTAACCCTGTGGCTGGCCACGCCCAGCCTATGCTCCAGGTGTTCCCCTCACATCTCTTAGGGAGATGCCTCTTTTACTAAATATTATTAAAAACTTGCTACAGCACTGGACCCCTGCCACAAAAGGGCCACCACCATTTACCGTGGACGGGCCCGGCCCCCACCCTGCACAATCGCTCTTAACCTAAAACCTCTATCAATTTGGCTTTCAAAGTCACCAAATAACAGTCATTCCCCACTTCCGATAGGTGAACCCCATCACCTCGAAAGTTCTCTGGCGTTCTATGCGTGATCCCCACATGGGACACTCGGTGCCCACCCCGCAGGGTAATCCACCTCCAAATCTCCCTGTTTACCTTCCGCCTAGCTCTATCCACTTTCCTAGGGTGGATACTGGATAGCCTTGTCCCAGCGCAATCGCGCCACCCAGTCAGTCCACACTACCACCACCCCAGAGAATATTCTCTCCAGCTCCATAATGTCCAATTTAACTTTAACAATTAAACCTAAACCCGTGTTTCCTGTCCAATCATTTTCACCCAGATGGATTACCACCACATCTGGTATGCTCCCTCTCGTGTTGACCCTGCAGGTGGGGAGCAGCTGGTGCCACCGCATTCCGCTGCATCCCATCCATTGAATCACTGCTTGTGCAGACATTCCCAGCTGGCTTCCCCAAGAAGACTGTGTGGCTGCCTTTCCCGCCCATTGCACCAGGCTGTGGCCGATAATCCAAATGGCAGTTCTACGGGGATGCCGTCCGGTACCTGGGTGCATAACAACATTAAACATATTATTGTGAGACACTGCGCACGTAAGACTTGTACGCCCGGGACTGCCAATGCCCTACCTCTCTAATCTGTTGTTCTGAACAACCTGCTTGAGCCGCAAAAGAAGCTGCCCCGATCCTAAATGAGTGGGACCCATAATCTAGTGGTAGTAATATTAAATAACCCAACGCCCTTCGTATCACTCCCATGAATTGCTGACGAGTCACTAGACTCCCATTCCTGTGCTGAAACAGCGTCCCTCCCACTGCAGGTCGACTCCCCCTATATTTCCGATATGCCCTTACTGGGCAAAGTTCGGGCGCCCCAGCCTGATTCAGGCGAACCACTCGACCTCGGACTTGCTGGTCAGTTTTTGACTGCCTCAGCTGTATCGCCAGTATGCACCCGCTCTCCTGAACATCATCAATGGGCAGCGCCCTATTCGTAATATCCCTTGAGGACTCCACCACCAACTCACTAACTCGGAATGCCCAAAAAACCACTATTTTAAACAAGGCCCCAAACAAAACTACCTCAAAACCGTCAAAACACATGGCCGAGAGGGAGCAACACAACCTCCCCAACAACAAGGGGGTGATAGGCTTCCTGGTGTCCGGCTCCCTCGGTGTCTCCCTAGCCCAACCTTGCAGCATTCGGTGAGCAAAGAAACCCTGATCCGGAGGGGGGTGCCCCGCCAGGTGACTAACAAATCCCAGGGCCGACAGTTTACTCGCGATGGTTCCCACCGCAGCACCGGCCCTCCTGAGGGACATGGCAAATTGCAACATCTGCCCCTCCATAATGGAAAACAACAATGTCCAACCTTGTTGCCACCTAAACTGCTGGAACTCCTCGAACGCCCTCTGATAGGCAGCCCGCGTTCACACCGCCAAGGATCCCTGGAAGATCTTGTACAGTTCTAAGATCTAAGGCTTCACAGTGCCTGCGGGGGGGGGGGGGATCCAGTGTTGCTCTGGCTTCCGGGACCAAGGAGCGAAATCACTCCATCTGGAAGCGAGAAAGGGCATCGGCTGCGCTGTTGTTCACACCCGGTACATGCCTGGCCACAAACAAATGTTGTGCCGCAAGCACTCCCGTACAAATGCCCTAACCAGCTTCATCACCCTTGGGGAACGTGATGACATGGAGTTGATCACGTGGACAACTGCCATGTTGTCACACCAGAAGACCACTGCACTGTTTGCCAACTCCTCCCCCATAACAAAACCACTACCACTAACAGGAATAGTTCTAGAAAGGTAAGATCTCGGGAAACCCACTCTCCTGCCATTCCTGGGGCCATGGGGCTGCACACCACCGCTGGTGAAAGAAGACCCCAAAACCATACCCACTGGCCACATCTGAATGTACCTGCAGCTCCGCTTCCAGCAAGAGGTCCTCTCTTCAGAAACTTGCCCCGTTATACCCCTCTAAAAACTCTGCCCATGTCTGTAAATCCTCCTTCATGTCCCGAGTCAGTATTATATGGTAATGCGGCTTAAGAGATCCCCTCTAAGCTTCCCATAAAGATGCGACAAAAAGGCCCTGCCTGGTGCCACCACTTGGCAGGCAAAGCTCCGGCTACCCACCATTGATTGCAATTCCCTCACCATGATCTTTGATGCTGCCAGCGATGCCTCCAACTTTGCCCTAAGTGCTACTAGCTTGAACTGTAGGAGTCGCGAGAGACCCTGGACCATGTCCATCTTGATGCCCAAGTATGTCAGGGTCATTACCGGCCCTTCCGTTTTCTCCAGGGCCAATGGAATACCTAATTCTTCAGCTACCATCATGAATGTCTCCATTAATTCATGACACTCAGACGTCCCTGGATGGCCGATGAACAGGAAATCATCGAGGTATTTCCTGACTACCCCCCTGTTGCCCTTTGCTCCACCACCCACTCTACCAGAGAGCTAAAGCGCTCAAGAAATAGAGCAATCCATAGGCATGGTCCGATCAAAATAAAACCGTCCCTCCACATGAAATCCTAACAGATGGAAACTGTCCGGGTGCACAGGGAGCAACCAAAAAGCCGACTTAATGTCACACTTCCCGAGAAGCGCTCCCCTGCTGGCTCCCTTCACCGCCCACTCAGTATCATCAAATGGGACATAGTGCAGAGATGTAAGTTCACCGGGAATTGCATCATTCACCGACTTCCCCGGTGGGTGGGACAGGTGGTGAATCATCCTAAACTCTCCGACCGCCTTTTCTGGCACGAGGCACAATGGGGAAATGATGAAGTTCTCAAACGGGGGAGAAGGAAAAGGACCTACAACCCTGCCTTCTCTCACTTCCTTGCTCACTTTTTCCCTAAGGATATACTCCATACCCTCAATGGACTTTAAATTGCGGGGGATATTACCTAACTCAACCTTCCCTGCCGGTATCTTAAACCCATAATGAAACCCATTAACTATATACAACACCTCCGCTCTATCGGGGTGGGCTCATAATGCTCTCTCTAACCTATCCACTCTAACTGGGGTTGGGCCCCTTTTGTACATTGCTCCCTTGGGCACCCGCCTGCCCCCCTTTTCCCGGGGGGGGAATCCGGCACGGGGCTTACTCTCCCCTGACCGTCCCCTTGCACATGCTGAGGTGGCATGGTTTCCTCCACATATCCCGCATGCATGTCTATACTTGCACACGGAATGCCCTCACCTCCCATTGCGGGCAAATTCCCAGTACACCGCTGCCATTGAAGTTTGGGCCTTCCGGCCCTCGCTCCGAAAGGGATCGTTGGACGGTGCCACCCCTCCTTTTGTTAACACATGCCCTGTGTCGGTCCTCATCCCACTAGCCGTGCCCGTCACGCTATCCAGCCACAAGTCGATAGCATGCACATCCCAACGAAGCCCTGGTATATAAGCCACCCTATGCCTAAACGCTTCATCGTACCTAAGCCAGGCCCCCAAGGGGCCTGTATCATAAGCACGCAAAATAATGTCTGCGTATTTCATCAGGGCATAAGCCCTGTCCAGGAAGGCCTGCGTTATGACCCCTTGATAAACCGCAAATGCCAAGGTCCAATTGGCCCAATTGCGATCCACCTTTGAACGCTTAAATTTCTCCTTGTCTTTCTCATTCTCTTTCTCCGACGGATCCGGCAAGAGATCTGTGAACAACAGGGAAAAAATATCCAAGTACTCCCCCTTCCATATCCTTTCCCTTGCTGTCTGCAACAAATGCGCGCCCAGTGGGGCAGATACATCCCCATACCCTCCCCCTAGCAGGGTGGTGGTGGCTGTACCCACTGAACATCACCAGCCCACCCTGCCGGGGGCTGGGCCCACATTTGCAAGGCCTGATTCCCATAGGGACCAGCTGCTGACCCAACACCACTACTTACCGTGGGGGGTAAACCCTGGAGCCCGGGAGCTGGGAACCAACCCTCATTCCACCAGAGTCAAGGGGTCTTCAACCCACTCTTTCTTTCCTGACCAGTTGTCACCCCCACTGCCGAGGTTGACGTGGTACCGGCAAGTCCCAGCCCCCCAACCAGACCTTGGCCTCCCAAACTCTGGGGTCACATCCCCACCGTAGGTCCCCCTATTCCTACCCCCACCTGAGGCATCACCGGGGTCCCCCTGACTCCATCGCCACCCCCCATGACCACATACCTGCCTGCGTTGTGCCCAACGTTAATGGCGGTGGTTGGTACATCTGTGCCATAACCTGAAATCCCCTCTCCAAGGAAGCAAATATCTCCAAAGCCTCCTGCACTCCTGGCACCACCGTGTCCTCACCAGAGCCTCCCGCCTCCTACTGGTCCAACCTACTGGCAGAAGGAAGAGACACACACACCCCCGCCGCACTGCCCGCCAACAGCAACGGAGATGTCACCACAACTGCAGACTCCGCAGGTTCACTTGACACTTGCTCACTCCTCCTGGCCCTCTATACCTGACCGGTGGGCCAGCAGCCCACCTCCCACGCCACCTGTGCAGCATGACCTCGTCTTCCTGCAGGCAACAACTGAAGCTAACTGCTCTGCCCCCCATTGGGGAAAAACTCCCCCTCCAGCAAACCCCCAAGCAGCTGGGAGCCCCCACAAGTGCCCGTGGGGCAAAGGCTGCGTCAACCCAAACACCAGAGGGAAGGTGCTCTGAGGCGCCCCACCCCCGGTAACTGGAAAAGAGGAAGGCATCCCCTCCACTCCCAAACCCCCCAACCTCCCAGGGGAGCATGGAGGCAAGCCGAACACTACCCCCCCTCCATATGCCATCGCATCATGCCCCTGAGAAGCAAAAAAACCCACTTGTTGGGTGACCCCACCCGGTAATTGGGGTTGGAATCCACCTTGCCCCATGGGCACCTGAGGAAGGGACCCCACACTCACTGGGGGGACCCCTCCCTCCCAAAACATGCAGGCCCCATCTGGTTTCCCATGCCTCCATGCCCTTGAGCAGACACGCCACTGTAACCCGGAGAGGATTGTGCCTGTGAGGTGGACAAACCCTCTCCTCCTGTCCACAACTGTCCCCCAGCAGGCCCTGGAGCCATAATGCCCTGCAATGCAACCCCACATGACCATCCTCCCAATCCCGTTGGTCCAGACCCCAATCCTACACCTCCAGAGGCACCTAATGTGCCAACCTGCCCCGCTGCCATGCTCCTCATAAGCACCTCACAACCAGCCAGCCGATCCTGCATGGCCCCAAGCACCAAAGGGGCATATCCCCTCTCCTCAACTGCCCTGACACTCCCTTGGCCCAGTACCTGCTCCTCGTCAGTCAGCTGCCTCTCCTGCTGCTCCTCACTTGTCTGCCTTACATTCTTTTTGGTCTTCTTGGTTTTTGTCCTGCCCATCCTGCTAGCCAACAAGACCTTGGGGGCATCCTTCTGCTGCTCTTCACTTGTATCTAACAGGGTAGTACTCACAAAGGCCACTCAGCCAGCCCCCCAAAGAACCTCAAGCCCCTACAGCCCTCGCCTGCCAGCTCTATGACACTTCTAGCTTCCAAGCTGGGCCCCCCCAAGCAGGGGAATGCGGAGAGGTGTGTGGGTGTGCCAATCAGGCCACTCTACCAATTCCCCACTGCCTATGCCAGGCTGGGGCCTCAACTGCCCCTGTGTCAGCCCCACCATGGAGAGGGAGGGAATGTATGCCAGAAGGGGAATGACAAATCCCCTCACTCAAGAGAGTGATGAGGGGAGGGGGGGCTGCCTCCAAAAGAGGAAGGGGTGGCCCAATCAGACTATCATGAGGAATCAAGATGAGGGGGGTAGGCAAAGCCACTCCATGCACCCCAGACCAATCCCCTGAACCCCACAGCACACCTCCCAAGACCACAATCAAGCGAGCTGACAGCAGAGCCAGCTTGCAACTTGCGAACGGCACTCCAAATGGCGCTGAGCAAGGCAACGGGCGGGAAGGCTCCCCGCAAGAGGTGGGGCCCCCACGCTCAATTTTGATTGACTGCCCCCCCCCCGTTTCTGGGCAAATTACATCCAGGCTGCTGAAGTATCCTCGCAACGGCCTGGCGTGAATGCACCAGCGTTCCCTGACAACGGCGCTGCCTGCACCTCTGGGGAAAAAAGGCTGCAGCCTCTCACCCCCCACCCCCCTTAGCTCCATTCCTCTAGTGGAGCTTGACAAATGTCCCTGGTGGCTGCCTAAAAATTCGGACCAAGGGCCCTTATAGATTTGAAGAGTAACACCGTGTCTTCCTTAATCTTCTTTCTGCTAGACTAGACATACCCAGTTCCTTTAACATTTCCTCATAAAACATGCTTTTCAGACTCATTGTCATCTTTGTTAATTGTTACCCTTCTCTGAACCCACTCCAGTTTGTCAGTGTCCTTAAAGAGGCACCCAAAACAGGACAAAATACTCCAGGTGAGGTCTAACCAGAGCTGAATAAATATCATGGAATGATTACCTCCACTGACTTGTAAACAGGTGGTACAGCCACATGAAATGGCTACCACAGTTTGGACAGCCTTATCCCACATCCATCACTGCTGCCATACAATGCAGTGCATTGTGTGCCTGTCAGCCAGCAAATATTCACTCCACAATATAATGGGGCAGGGAGCTGACACTGCTATGCTCTCCATCCTCAAAAAAAGGCCAGGAATGCAGCACATAGAAGTCTTACCAAAAGTGAAGTGAGGCTGCCCAATGCATGGTAGCACACTGCCACTCATGGTACTGGTTGCATCTGCTGTGCCCTGCAGTGAGATCTGCTGTGGGGCTTTGGGCAGAAGACACTGGGCATTTTTACACACACCTTAAAGTTCCAGATTTTTCAAACTTCTGGGTTTACAAGTCCACAAGTTAGTTCCGGATTCATTTTTCACACACACACACTGCCCTGAGACAGTTCCTGGATGCATTCTTCACACAAACGCTTAGGCATGGGCGAACAGATCGCGGTTCGTGTTCGGCCGTTCGGTTCGGCCGCGATCGGTTCGTGCGTTCGCGTTCGGCCGTTCGGTTCGGCCGGGTTCGGTTCGTGTGTTCGTGTTCGGTCATTCGGTCGTACCTCGCGTTCGTGTTCGCCCGTTCGGTTCGGCCGTTCGTGTGTCGGCCGTTCGTGTTCGGTTGTTCGGGCAGGTCGTACGTTCGTGTTTGGCCGTTCGGTTCGTTCGCCATCGGGTTTTGCGTTCGTGTTCGGTCGTTCGGTGTTCGGGTGGTTCGCGCGTTCGCGTTCGGCTGTTCGGCCCGAAAAAACCAATGTTTTTTAATATATAATTTTT
>QEPC01009674.1:1769331-1792275 GCA_003113815.1 Sphenodon punctatus
TGAACATCTGGCGCACGCCGTTCAGACGTTCCGGGCCCTTTGGCCCCGCGGGGGGGTTGAGCGTGGTTCAGTGTGGTTCACCGTGATCTCGTAACGTCTGAAATCACCCTGAGTTGGTAGGCAGCAGAGTCTGGTGTGGCCATGGAGCCTCAGCACCAGAAGAAGGGGGGGGAAGGCAACCCACAAACAATGGCATGTAGGCCCTTCCCCCCCCAGCCCCAATGTGGAGACCCCCGGACCCTGGGAGAATGCAGAGGCCAAGGCCTTTCGGGGCCAGTTGAAGCGGCCCACCCGGGACTTCATGGCCGTGATCCATCTGTCTGCAGCCACCATGGAGAATCACCTGGTGGAGTAGTTACAAGCGGTCCAGGTGGATAGACAGAAGGTGGAGGCATACGGCCAGTATGTCTCTGCCGAGATCGAACGCCTGCAAATGTACCACCAGGCACTCTCCAGGTGGCATCGGGACATGGAAGGGGCCCTGAACATTGCTGTCTCCCATGGCTATGAGCTGCCAGAGTCCCAGGTAGCCAGCCCTCAGACCTGTGCTGCACCCCAACGGCTGTTGCCTTTCCCCCAAGTCCCGGGGGACAGACCCAGAGACTCCTAGTTTAATTTATAAGTTTCCTTTGAATGTTTGCTTTTGGTTTTTAGAATGTTGTTGTTGCTGTTGTTGTTTTGTTGTTATGTAAATAGTTTTAATAAAAGTTGTTGTATTTCTTTTTATGAGCTTTGTTTGACCTAGCCAATATTTTATCCCTATGTGCTGAAGTTGGTGGTAGCAGCAGGTACAGGAATGCACACAGGCAGGCAGGCAGGCAATATAATGTTGTGAGTTATATTCCATCTCATTATGGTAGGTTTGCTGTGTGCTGGATGTGGGAAATGGGCATGGGCGCATGAGCACAGATGGGAGTTCTTCCTGTTTCTGGCCGGAGGCAGCCAGGGTAGTTGAATACACCTACCTCTCCCCCTCTAACCCTCATCTCCCTCATTCTAGCTGGGAACCTCTCTCTCTCTCTGGCCATATAGACAGCATGGGTGGGATCGTGTCTGTCTCTCCTTCAAGCAGTGGGTGGACTTTCTCTCTCTCTCTTTCTCTCTCTTGGCAGTAACCTGGGCAGGCAGACAGGCACCTTGGCATGAGAGGCAGGAAGGTGGACTAAGGTAGGCTTTGAGCTTGGCAGCAACCTTGGGTACAGAACCCTTGGCACAGACAGCATATAGGCCTGGCAGCAGCAGCTGTTCCTTGATGCTATGGCATCATGGTACAGACAGCATATAGGCCTGGCCTGGAGGCCATTGGCACTGGAAGAAGCAGATATTGGTGGCCATGCTACAGAACCCTTGGCACGGATAGCATTTAGGTCAAGGCCTGGGGGTCATCTCTGTGAGCGGAATGATGGAAAATGGGAGGAGGTCTAGAGACTGAGGTGAGACAGGAAAGCAAGTATAACTCCCCACCCACACCTAGTCACCTACCTAAATACCCACATACTAAATAACTGTGACAGAGATAGAAGCATATGGGTATAATGTCAGGTGACCTATCCCCCTCACCCCTGATTGTCACCCATTGGCACAACTTTGCTAATCTGTACACCTTGCGTGACATACTTTATTGACAGCCCCATGCACGGAAGCCATCAGCACCTTAAAGTCCAAGAGCATTGAGGTCCAGGCTAAGAATGATGAGGGGACAGGAGTAAGGGGGCTGGGAAGGGGCATGTGCCTGCTGGGTGGAGAGGGTGGAAGTTCCCTGGCAGTTTTTGGGTAACCCATGGCAAAAACACAGAACAAGGATCCTGGACTGTAGGAGAGGTTTAAGTTTCTTTTAGGATTGAGATCATCCTGGGTGAGCTCCAAATTGTCAGAAGGCAAGAAAACTGAGTACGTCATCACTGCAGAAATCCTGAAGGAACTCAGCATTGAATGCAGGTTGCACAACCAGATACGCACCATCCGTCAAATCTGTGAAGTGGAGAGGATTCGGAATGTGATCTGTAGGGATGTGAGAACATGAACAGTCGATCCTAAGAGATAGGCGAGTGTTGTTGTGAAGGGACGGGCGATAGCCGATAGCCTCCATTTCCCGCAGCCGATCGAAAGCAAGTCGGGTACAGGATCTCCCATTCTGTCCCATTGTAATGTTCACCCAGCCCCTGCCTGCCGGTGCACTCATCTGAGCTATTGCAGTCTACAAGATTGAGGAGCAAATGACTGACTTGCAATACCAACAGCAGCAGCAGACATTGGGCTGCTGGGGCAGAACCCGTGACACAGACGGCATAGGCAGCATTAGCAGCAGAGGCAGATATTGGATTTCCAGGGCACAGTACCCTTGGCACAGCAGACAGAAGCAGCAGGATTGACAGCACCCTGTGAGCATAATGACAGCTCCAGACCCATCATGGCGAGTCCTAGGACTAGAAGAGTGGCAGCGTGTAGATACTGGCCACAGCCCTCCTTCCAGTAAAGTAGGCCCCAGGACCCTGGTGGTGGGTCCAGGGGCTGGAGTGGCTGCTTCTTGATGCGGTGGAATGACAGCGCAATGTGCAAGGAATGATGGCCCTGGACCCAACACGGTGGGTCCTGGGGCTAGAGTGGCAGCTTATAGATATTGGCCATAGCCCTCCCTGCCAGTAATTTGGCCCCAGAACCCTGATGGCAGGTCCTGGGGCTGGAGAGGCTGCTTCTTGATGCGGTGGAATGATGGCTCTCTGTGACAAGCCCCAGAAACTGTGGCACAGAAAGCATGGGAGGTATTGGCAGCAGCAGCAGACACTGGATTTCCGGGGCACAAAATCCATGGCACAGACAGCATATAGGCCTGGGAGCCATTGGCACTAGCACCAGCAGACATTGGTTGCCAGGGTACAAAACCCTTGGCACAGACAGCATAAAGACCTGGCCTGGGGGCCATCAGCACTAGCAGCAGCTGACATTGGTTTCTGGGCCAGGCAGTCAGGTGGTGTGGCATGAGCGGCAGTCAGGCAGACTGAGGCAAGGTTCGAGCTTTGCAACCTGGACAGGCGGGAAGGCAGGCAGCGTGGTATGAGAGGCAGTAGGGCAGGCAGGCTTTGGCAGACTTTGAGCTAGTCAACATAAGTGGGCAGACAGGCACCTTGGAATGGGAGGTAGGAAGGCGGACTGAGGCATGCTTTGAGCTTGGTGGCAAGCTGGGCAGCCAGACAGGCAGCGTGGCATGGGAGGCACTAGGGAAGGCAGGCTTTGGCAGGCTTTGAGCTAGGCAACCTGGGTGGGCAGACAGGCACCTTGGCATGGGAGGCAGGAAGGCGGACTGAGGCATGATTTGAGTTTGGTGGCAAGCTGGGCAGGCAGACAGTCAGTGTGGCATGAGAGGCAGTAGGGCAGGCAGGCTTTGGCAGGCTTTAGCTAGGCAACCTGGGTGGGCAGACAGGCACCTTGGCATGAAAGGCAGGAAGGTGGACTGAGGTATGCTTTGAGCTTGGTGGCAAGCTGGGCGGGCAGACAGGCAGTGTGACATGTTAGACAATAGGGCAGGCAGACTGGGACATTGGAAGAAGGGCACTCAGACAGGCTAGAAAAGACTGTGCAGTGCGCCTGAGAGAGACAGCCAGTCAGTGTCACATAGGTGGGCCGAGATCATGTAGCCATAGGCCGGCTTGCAGGCTTACAGTTTGTTTCCCAATTCCACCCTGCATCAGGAGGTCAGTCAGATAAGGCGGCCGAGACCATCTACTATGAGAGGAGGGGGGCAGGGCGGGTGCCAGACTTTGGGAGGGAGGGACAACACCTCAGCAGCACAGGAGCAGTAGCCCTAGCCCAGATTGAGGAGGAGGAGGACCCCCGTCCCAAGACTTCCCCTGGCATGTATGCCACTGCACCGTCACTCCTTGTCCAGGGGCAGCTCGAGAAATCCCAGCAGCGGAAGGTTCACCTTCAGGAACAGAAACTGCTCCACCAACTTGTCCCCCAGTCTCAGGGGGTACAGGGCCCAAATTCCCCCGCAATGGAGAACACCCTCTCACTGGGGACGCTGGTTGGTGGGCAGGACAGAATACCCTTGGCCACTTTAGACAGGGCCGGCCACATGTTGGCCTTGCCACCCCAGTAGGCCAAGGGATCGCTGCTGGGATCAATGCCTGGCTCCTCCTCCAGGTAGGTCTCCACTGCTGCTGAGGTGCCATCATACTCCCTCTTGTAGCTCTGGGTGGGCACCACCTGCCCCACTGCCCTCAGCCATGCTGCTTTCCCTTTTGTGCTGGGTCCCATGCTCCCCAGAGTGGTCTGCACAGAGGAGGAACTGCTGGCAGTAGGCATCCTCCTGCTGCTGTTTCTCATCCTGCTGCTGGTGCTGGTGCTGCTGCTACCGCTAGGACTGGGGGCAGGGATAGACTCAGATGGCTGGAAGGGGTCGCTGCTCCCACTCCCACCATTCCCAGGGGCATCCTGCTGCATGGCCTGCTCTGCCTACCGGACCTTCTCCACCAGCACAACCTTCCAGAGGCCATTAATTATTAATTATTATTATTATTATTATTATAAACATTTATATAGTGCCAGCCATGTGCCTGGCACTGTACAGAATATAGAAATAGATGCAGTCCCTGCCTGTGGCTTACAATCTAAAAGACAAGGAGAGGGAGACAGGGAGAGGGGATAGACCACTGTCTCACATGCCATGCTGCCCTTGATCCTGGGGTCCAGCATGGTTGCCAGGACATATTCCTCCCAGCGCACGAGTTCGTAAAAGCGCGTACTCAGCCCCGCCTTCAGCTTCCGTGCCAGGTCAAGCGCCTCTTCTGACATCTTCCTGCCTGGAGGGCCACAATCCCACCCCTGAGAATCTCGTCCAGGCTCCGGTGGAGACTATGGACCAGTGGGGTCACCTTGCAGAGGGTGGTGGTGGAGCTGCTCACCGTCTCCGTCACGGCAAGGAACGGTCTCAGGATGAAGACCATGTGAGCTATCATCTCCCATTTCTCCCTGTTGTACCCTGGAGGTGTTTCAATGTCTGTCTCCAGTTCCACCTGATGCAGGGCAGCTTTCTGCTCAAGAAGTCACTTGAGCATCAGGAAGGTGGAATTCCACCTGGTGGAGACATCCTGGACCAGCGTGTCTACTGGGGACCCTTGCTCGGCCTGCTTCTCCCAGAGGAGCTCGCTGCCCTTTACGCTCTGGTTGACGAAGTCCACCAGCTTCCTCCCCCACTCGACCAGGGAGCTAATGGTGCCTGGCCCAATCCCCTTCTCCCCCAAGCCCAGAGTGTCCTTCAACACAAGATGGAAGGTGTGTGCGGCGCAAGGGATGATTGTGATGTCCCCCTCATGGACTGCCTTTAGTATATTGGCCGTGCTGTCTGTGACCACACACCCCTTGGTGAAGGCCACGTCTGGGGTGACCCACTCCCTCACCATGGTCTCCAGGACTGCCTCGAGGTTCCTCAAGGTATGAGAGATGTCCATGACTTGTGCCTGAAGCAGGGCCCACCTATACCCTGCTTCAGGTCCCCTCNTTCCTCAAGGTATGAGAGATGTCCATGACTTGTGCCTGAAGCAGGGCCCACCTATACCCTGCTTCAGGTCCCCTCCCTGCCATTGCCAAGAACTGCCTCTGGGTCATGCCACCAGTGTGCAGTCACTGCCAGGTAGGCGTGCTGGGTGTTCCTGGAGGACCACAGGTCAGTGGTGAAGTGGACCGTGACCCCCCCAGTTGCTGCCAGCAACTCCCTCACCCGCTCCTTCAAAGCCCTGTAGAGCGGTGGCACCACGGTATGGCTCATGGTGGAGCGGGGAGGCATCTTCAAGTTGGGGGCCAGAAACCCAATCAGCCACTGGAAACCCTTGTCCTCTACAATTGACAAGGGCTGGCCATCCAGGGCAATCATTTCTGTCAACAGGTGTTTGGCTTTCCCTTGGAAGCCAGTGCCACGGCGCCCTGACGATGGACTTGACAGATCCCCCACCCCATCTCCTCCATGGTGGACTGACGGCACTGCTGGGAAGGCTCCTGCTGCTGTTCTGTCCCCATACTGCTCCTGCTGCTAGAGGCAGAAGCAGTTGGTGCAGGACGCTGGCCCACTGAAGGAGCTGGGTGACTGGACGCTGCAGTCAGGAACCCGCTGGCATCCACTTCCCCTGCCTTCTCGCTGAGCAACACAGCACTGTGGCATGCCTTGATGTGCCTCACCATTGCAGTTGTGCCAAGGTTGGGGAGCACCTGCCCACACTTCACCACCTTATTGCATTGTGCACTGCACCTCTCTGGGATCATCTCCCTGCACCTGCTTAAAATGATCCCAGACTGAGGATTATTTCCCCCCTCCTGCCTTCTTGTCTGCCCCGGTGGATGCGTTGCTGTCAGCACTTCTGGGAGGGGGAGAACTTGGTGGCTCTGGCGACACAGCTCTGGGAAGAGGGTCAGACATCACCTCAACTACAGACATCTCCTCTGCGGCACTAGTGTCTGCCTCTTCCTCACTGTCCGTGATCACGAGGTGAAGTACTGGGATACTGAGGCTGGACTGCCTGTGCCCACCATGCTGCTGGCACTCTCCCTGTGCCCCCTTCTGTAGCTGCTAGTGCTGCTGCTGCTGCTACTCCTCTCCCTACTGACATTGCCCGGGGATCGGGCCCTGCCTCTAGCAGATGGGGAGGGATCCACCAGTTCTGGATTGCTGGGGATTGTGTCAACAGTGAGGGACATTGGTGGTCCTGGAGGAACATTGGAAGCGGCACCAGCAGCTGCTTCAGAACCACCACCACCAGCAGAGACAGATGCAGCCTCAAGTCTTTCAGGCCTTCCAGTGCCCTGCGTGGCAGTGGAGGAGGGCACTGCCAGGAGGTGCCACTGAGCCGCTGAAGCCTGTTGCCCTAAATCAGGTTGCTGAGTTTGGGAGGGGGGGTGATGTGCTCTGCCTCTGGCTACTGATGCTGCCTGCTGCCACTTCCTTGGCACGGCCCCTCCCACCTCTGGCACATGCCCCATTGCCTCCCCTATGGTCAGCAGACCGGCCTCTCCTTCCTTTCTCCATTTCACCCTCCAAAATAATGTTTTTATACGTTTTTTATTTTACTTTAAATTTTTTATCTAATATTATATAGCTATCTATCTACACTAAATCTAACTGCTATTAACTATTCTAAATGCTATGAACTAAATAGATTATCTAATAAGTACACAGGCCTACTGCTACAAACACTAAAAAATAAATCACTAAACACTATCTCTATCACTAACCTAACTCCTACAACTGTCTACTATCTATCTATCTATCTATCTATCTATCTATCTGGGAAGGGGGGGGAATCACAAACAACACAAGGAGGGACACAAAACTGAAATGAAACCTAAATTAATCTAATAATCTTACTCTAAATGAAAAAACAGGGGAAGGGAAGGGAATCAAGGATGGAATATATGGGAGAGGGAAAGGATTCAATGGAGGGGGAAGGGAGGAAGGAAGATTGAACACAGGGAACACAGGGAGAGGTAAAAACAAAAAATAACCACTAAATCTATCTAAGTTAAGCTAAATAAATGAATGAGAATATGGGGGTAGATGGGTTGGATGGGTGAAATGGGAGGAGGATAAAAATGGATTGAGGAGCAGGGAAATACTGGGAGAGGGAGCCTTCTGAAACGCCTGCTGTTCAGGAACAGTGACTAGCTCAGAAAGTGATGGGAAGGGGGGGAGGCAGACAGTTTTGTTTCTTGCTGTGCCCGCCTCACTGCAAGCCCCATTGGCTCCGTGCAGCCTAGCCCGTGGCCAATCGCAGACTGCAAAACTAGTGGTCTGACACGAAAAGGGATGGTGATTGGGCAGGCTGGCTGCTACTCCAAGCCAGTCTCCACCCTCCACCCCTGGTGCTTGGAATTCTGCTCCTCAGCTGACTCACCCTCCCTGCCATGTTTAGCCTTCCAGTGACACCACGTTTTAGCACCTGAACTCACCCGAACGTGATCTGAACGAACCGAAGTGTTCGGTCATTTTGACGTTCAGAATTGAGTTTGGTTCAGTAAGTTCGGGTTCAGGTTCGGTCGCCCAAACAGGCTGAGTTCGGGTCTAACTCCGAACTTCCGAACTGCATTGGCCCATCTCTCCAAAGATGCACAATTGGTATTGTTCATGCTCCGGTGCCTAAAAATATCCCTCCTCCCCTCCCCTCCGGCTTGCGTCTCCTTCTCTCATAAAGCCTGTAGGCAGAAGCTGAAACAAAGTGTGCACAGAATGTTTCTTCCTAGTAGAGCTGAAGCGAGAGCAAGTGTTTTTGTTCTGTCGTGAAATATCGACCTTACAGGAGCGCTTTCATCCATCTTTCAGTATTTCCCACTTCCACACTTCTAGTTCCATTGGTATCAGCATCTGCTGTTTCCCATCATTTTTCTGTCATTTTTGGTAATTTCTGATATTACCGATAATACTAGAAATTACCAAAAAAATACTCATAATAACAGAAATTACTGTGAATTCCTGGAAATTACAAAGTGGCAGAAAATAGCAGAAAATCATGGCAAATGTCAAAAATGCCCAGAGATTTCCTCCTAAGGTGAATGAAGGAGAGAAAGAACTGTTTCCATTGGAAACAGTACTCAGAGATTTTTTGTTTCAGCTCTACTGCCCGGCCCACCTGATGAAACCTGACAAATCTCCTAGTGGGTCATTAACACTTTATTAATCCAGCAGGAGAAAGTGTTGTGATGCATTACGAAGGAGTGGGTGGGGCACCTTTTTTCCCTTTAACAAATTTGGGATAAGCACCACTGTCAAAGAACAAAGAAAGGTAACACCCAGACAGGAGAGAGCTGTTTGTCTGGGATCAAAATGAAAACTAAAAAGATTAGGAAGGGTTTGAGTGTGTTTGTGAGAGTGTGATTTAGTGTGCTGAAGGAGACTATCAGTGCTTCAGTCTGTGATCATCTGCGTGTCTTTGAAAACTAAAACTTGAAAGTCAAAGTCATTGCACTCATGTGAAATTTTTGACTTTTTAATAGGCTAAGTTTTAACTCTAAGCATCAATCCTGTACATGGAAACATCTATGTACATAGAGCCTCTCACACAAACATCTTTTTTCCCCCAGGTCATCCCCAAAGTTAGTCACTGGATATTACATTTTTTATAACACATGCAAATTTATGCAAATTAGGTGTGGCACGGATTGTACCCATTTCTCTCCATTAAATTGGGAGGTTATGGGTTGGGACATTGGGAATGTTGGAGTAGCAGGGATGGGGGTGTGATTAGAAGGGGGCCCACATCATCATTTTACATGGGGTCCATATTTTCCAGGATCCAGCACTGTCTGGGATTCTGAAAAGTGGTTTAACCTGAATTTTGAGAGGACCCTAGTCTGGAAGGGTCCACCCAAAAAGGGGATTGCTCTTCTGAACATGCTCAGTTGGTCCTTTCTTTCATGATAAAAGAGATGGGGTAACCAGCATAGGCATGAGCTATCACAAGGTTCTCGACAGCAGAGAAGAAAGAAAAGTTAGATTTTTTATTTAACAAATACATTAATTTGCACTTCTGTTTAAATGTCTGAGTTAGAAACAGCTGTGTACAAGCTAAATACGAAACATTTTTAAAACCATTTTCAAGGCCACAGTATAATTAAGTGGTGCTTCTCTCTAAAGGTAGGGTTTTTTTATTATTATTTTCCATCATACTGTAGATTAAAATCCAAGAACAGCTTTAACTAGGCAGTTTGAAAGCAAAGGTCAGGGATGGCCTAAACAAAGAATACAGCTGGGCTGACTGCACTTCTTCTGGAAATAAAAAAATTAATTACATGCAATAAACTGCAATGGGAAATCATTAATGATGTCTCTAAAATGTGCAAGACCAAAGAAATTCCAAGTTAAAAAGAAACTATTGTGGTGCTCTTTTAAAAAGCTATTTCTCTCTATAATCACCTTTGAACTGCTCAAATCTTGAAAAAGAAAAGAGGCTTTAATTCTCCCCCATACATCATTTTCTCCCTTGGTTACCTTCTTTCCTTGCTCCCCTTCCACTCCTCCTGTCTCTAGCCTTCCTCGATGCTCCCCTTCTCCCAATCTTATCCCTATTCCTCCGGTCTCTAGCCTACCACGACACTCCCCTTCTCTCAATATTATCCCTATTCCTTGCTTCCCCCCTCATCAACCACAATTTTTCTCTCCCTCTGGAACTGTCGCTCATCTATCAGTAAAGCTCCCTATATCCATGATCTTTTCCTTTCTCACTCCCTCCAGCTCTTTGTCCTTACTGAAACTTGAATCACTCCCTCGGACTCTGTTACGCCTGCTACCCTCTTCTGTGGGCGTCTCTTTTCTCTCCTTCTCTCACCAGCCCTGCCCTGAAGGATGGGGTGGTGAGGTGGGCCTCCTTCTTGCTAAATCCTGTCAATTCCAACCAATTTCTCCTCCCCCCTCTCTCTCCTTCCATACCTTTGAGACTCACTCCATGCACCTCTACTCCCCCCTCCATCTACATGTTGCTGTCATCTACCTTCCCCCTGGTCCTTTCTCTTCTTTTCTCTCTGACTTTGAGTCTTGGCTCACCTTCTTCCTCTCTGTTGATATCCCCACTCTGATCCTTGGTGACATCAACATTCATGTTGATGACCCATCTCAGACCTCAGTCTCTTGCTTCCACTCCCTAGCCTCCTCCTTCAACCTCCACCTTTGGACCAACTCCCCCACCCATACTAATGGCCATTCTCTTGATCTTGTCCTCTCTAGAAACTGCTCTGTCGCTGATCTCTCCTTCGATCCTCATCCTATATCAGACCACTTCCTTGCCTCTTTCAACATTTCCCACTGTCCCCCCTCCTCTTCCCCTTCTCTACGCCCCTTCCGTGACCTTCAAGCTATTGATCCCCTGGACTTTGCCTCCTCTCTCTCTCCCCTTCTTCCTACAGTCTTCTCTTCCTCCTCCCCTGACTCCGCTGTCTCTGCTCTCAACGCCTCTCTCTCCTCCACACTTGACTCCCATGCCCCTCTCTCTTCCCGCCCTGCCTTCTCCCACAACCCCCGTCCTTGGCTCACCCCTAGTATCCGCCACCTCCGTTCTTGCACTCGTGCTGCTGAACGACTCTGGCGCAAATCCCATTCTCACGCTGACTTCCTTCACTTCAAATTCTGTCTCTCCACCCTTACTTCTGCTATCTCCCTTGCTAGACAACACTACTATGCCTCCCGCATTGAGTCCTGTTCTCGGGACCCTCGCCGCCTGTTCTCTACCTTTGACTCCCTCCTCAAGCCTCCCTGTCCTCCCCCTCCTTCTTCCCTTTCTGCTCAGGATCTTGCCTCCTTCTTCACCTCCAAGATAGACAAGATCCGCCTCGACATCGCTTCCCACTCCTCTCTTCCCACTCCCACCCCTCTCCCTCCTCCCCCTCCTTCTCTCATGTCCTCCTTCTCCCCTGCCTCCCTTAAGGAAATCTCCTCTCTGCTCTCCTCCTCCAACCCTTCCACTTGCCCCCTTGATCCCATTCCTTCCCGCCTCCTCACCTCCATTACTCCCACTGTCGCCCCTTCCTTCCTGCACATCATCAACCTCTCCCTCTCTACTGGCTCTTTCCCTTCTGCCTTCAAACATGCCACAGTCTCTCCTATTCTCAAAAAGTCCACTCTTGACCCCTCTGACCCTTCTAGCTATCGTCCTGTCTCACTCCTTCCTTTTGCTTCCAAGCTGCTTGAACGTGTTGTCTACTCCCGCTGCCTTGACTTCCTATCCTCCAACTCCTCCCTTGACCCCCTCCAATCTGGCTTCCGCCCCCTTCATTCTACTGAAACTGCTCTCGCTAAGATCACCAACGATCTTCTGGTGGCTAAATCTAAACGTCTCTATTCCATTCTTGTCCTCCTTGATCTCTCTGCTGCCTTCGATACTGTTGACCACTCACTCTTGCTGGATTCCCTTCACTCCCTTGGCTTTTGTGGCTCTGTCCATAACTGGTTCTCCTCCTACCTCTCTGACCGCTCCTTTAATGTGTCTCTCTCCAACTCCGCCTCCTCCTCCTTCCCCCTCTCAGTTGGTGTTCCTCAAGGCTCTGTTCTTGGCCCTCTCCTCTTCTCGATCTATACCTCATCCTTAGGCAAACTCATTGCCTCCCATGGCTTCCAATACCACCTCTATGCTGATGACACTCAACTCTATCTCTCTACTCCCTCTCTCTCTCCCTCTGTTCAAGCTCGTCTCATCAACTGTCTCTCTGACATCTCTACCTGGATGTCTCAACGTCAACTCAAACTCAACATGGCTAAAACTGAACTCCTTATCTTCCCCCCTCATCCTTCCTCTCCTTCCTCACTGTCAATAATTATTGATGGAGTCACCATCCTGCCTCTCCCCCAAGCCTGTAGCCTAGGCTTCATCTTTGTCTCAGCCCTTTCTTTTAAACCCTACATTGACTCTGTTGCTAAATCCTGTCGCTTCTCCCTGCATAACATTGCTAAGATTTGCCCTTTTCTCTCTGTGTCATCTGCCAAAACTCTTGCTCATGCTCTGGTCATCTCTCGCCTCGATTACTGTAACCTCCATCTTTCTTGCCTTCCCCGGTCTCACCTTTCTCCCCTCATCTCTGTCCAAAACTCTGCTGCCAAGGTCATACACCTCACCTGTCGCTTCGACCATGTGCAGCCCCTCCTCTCTTCGCTTCACTAGCTTCCCCTTCCTGAACGAATCCTGCACAAGCTCCTAGTTTTCACCTATAAAGCTCTTCACAACATCTCTCCCCCCTACCTCTCTGCACTTATTGCCCTCCATACTCCAGCCCATGCACTTCTCTTCTCCTTTGTCCCTTCTCTCACCCTTCCACGCCTTCCCTGCTCCCATAAGCGCCTTCGTCTCTTCTCACTTGCTGCCCCCTATGCCTGGAACTCCCTCCCTGTCCACATCCGCCTTGCCCCCTCTCTAATAGCTTCAAATCTCTCCTTAAAACTCACCTCTTTTGCTCTGCTCTGTCTGACTCTGGGGCTGCCCTGCTGGTGGCGCTACAGAACATCCCACCCAGAACAACACCAGCCAAGCAGGCAACCCAAAGTTAGGGCACTGGCCAGAGGCAAAGCTGCTGTCTTTCTGCTTGGAAGACGACTTCTGAAACTCCTTTCTCAGGTGGGAGTTGCCCTGACAATGCCATAGCATTGTTGGTGATCTGCCTGCACTGTTATAGTGTGGGGGAGGGGCACCACACAGGCGGACTGTGGGTCCTGGCAGCCACTGGGTCCATTTAAAATGAACCCAGGCACAGATGCAAGTGGGCAGATGCGGGGTACACGTTGGACTTGCTCCTGGGTTGTGTACCCCTGTGTCCATGTGAAAATATCCACTCAGCCAAACTCCATGAAAAAAAACTCTTATTGACTTCACTGGGGATCAGGATTTAACTCAAGACCGGCACAGATATTTTCTTCTCTGGAGTATAAACAATATGAAAATTGCTCAAAAATGCTACATTTCATATATCCCCACCCTTTTAGGAACAAACTGCCTTTGAGGAAGCTGTTCCAAGAGCTGGGACAACAAGAGCAAGCCAGGCAGAATGTTAGGCTGCCAGGGAGTTGGTAGGTCTGGTTGGAATTCTGGGTATTGCTATGAACCGGATTTCCAGGCAATACAGCAACCTTAACACGGGGGCTCCTGTAGGCAGTATGCACAGTTTCAGCTCTGATTCCAGCATATTGTGGTTGCAGATCTGAATTTGGCTCACCCTGCATGCATGGTTTGTTTATGAAAGCATGTTTCACTTATTGTCAAACGGCTATATTTCCCTCCATGGAACTATAACAAGGCATTTAAAAGCAAGTGCTTTCTGTCCTAATGAGAGTCAGGGTGGGTTTTAAAAAAAAAAAAAGAAAGAAAGAAAAGAAAAGAAAAGAAAAGAAAAGTCTCCTAAAGGCAAATGAGAGCTATCTACTCTCTCAAGTAAAATGAGGGTGGCAAATCAATCATTATAGTACTTAACTGAAGTTAATATTCATTCAAGCATGGCAGCATTGTCAGATAAAAATACCAGGCAGCTAGCCACATTTTGGTGCCTCAGAGAAAAGCAGAAACTGAAATGTGAAGCTGAAATAGCCACATTGTGTTAAAGCCCCACAGAAACACTTGTCCTTCTCTGCTAATGAGATAGCAGCTGAATGTTTTCATCTGCCTCACTCTTCAATTCATGGGACAGGAGTCTTTCACTGCATCTTGAAGCTTTAGCCACTTTAAGATCTGGGCTGCTTCAAAACATGTCTGTAAAATTCTTACTAAGATTTCCTGTGCAATTCTTATAAAGGATGTGTTACTATCACCAGTACCCAGAGCAGTAAAATTAAATGAAATACTATTAGAAGTCAGAACTTATGGTAGAATATAAAGGCTATGCAAGCCTGTTCAAAACACCTTAAGATGTTTCCTTCTATACTCCGCCCCCACCAAACAGCACAGGCCAATTGCTCAAATCAGTTATGTTTGGTGTCACCAAGTATCCTGTCTTTAGGATGACTCACACTGAAGAGCTGTGGCATTATTATCATCATGCAAAAAGTGTTTAGATATAATGCTTGATTTCTGGTGACTACTTGCCCTAGAGTGTTTTGAGGTGAAATAGATAGTACATTAAACAACTGATGCCACAATGTAATGGGTCAGTCTTCTTAAATAGAATGTGGTACATGTAGCTGGCACATGACACTGTCAGTACTAGGGATGGGTCAACAGAACGCCTTACAGACGTTCAGTCGTTTGGTTCGAAACCCAAGTTGGGGTTCAATGGTTCAGTTCAGCCTAGTTCGGTTTGGCCGAACTTGGCTGAACATTCAAAAATAGCGAAATCAAAACCGAAACCAAAACAAAACTGAAACCTAACTTTTGGCCCTGGAAAGAAGTTTTTCCTCCCCCGAACTCATCCAAACTCATCCAAACACAACCGAACGGTTCAGTCATTCAAGAGTTCGGTTCAGATGTTCAGTTCAGATGTCCGAACAGATCGAGTTCGGTCCAAACTCCAAACATCCGAACCGCGTTTGCCCATCCCTAGTCAGTACTGCCACTTCTGGGGAAGGGCTGCTGTCCATATTGGAGGGAACACCATGTTCGCAGCTCAGCAGTATTCATTTGGACTCAGGAGGGCTCAGGTGGGCCAGGAGGCCACCAGGAACTTAACAGAAAACTGCTGCAGGTGAAGCAAGGAGTCAGGGCCTGAGTGGGAACCAAGGATCAGGGCAACATTGGCAGGATGGGAAAGGAACACACATTGTACAACTGGCATTAAAAGCATAGAGGGTATATATGTGTGAAATAAGTAACCTGGGAAATTGTTTCTTTTAAAGTATCTTAAAACTTGTTTCATTGCAAACTTTGTTATAAAAGCAGGAGAGTGGATGAGTTTCTTGGTCACAGCAGATAAAGGTGAAAGTCACTGATTTAAAATGGTAACACAATTAATACTGGGGTTATGCTGTGCTTTGTTCACGCAGTATACTTAAATTTAAATGGTAAGAAATGAAAGATCAAGAGCAATCTTGGTAGGTGGATGAACTACATCTCACTTTTCTGTTTCCCTCTAAATGCCCATGCCTTAGTAGGCAGACCTTATTACTAGCTACCTCAAAGCTTTATTGTGGTAGCAAAGCTGTCACAAATCACGCTACACAAACAACATACAAAAGTAACATATATAAAATGACTAAAAGAAAATGGTCTTAAATACAAATTCCCTCAGCACACTTATGGCATTGACTACCAATCGGATCCTTACATGACTGATTCCCCACTGATATACTTCACAAGGGGAAGAACCAGGGGTAGGAAAATATTTGGCAAATATACACCAATTATTAATACAAAGCTACATCCCGGTCTTAACCAGCAATCTGCAGGGCTGTCTTCCTCTTGGCAATAGCTACAGCACAGAAATTGGCCACTTTGCTAGATATTGCCCTATCTGTATCACCCAACAAAGTTATTAGGGCGTCCTGTTGTGAACAGGAACCCAAATTATTAATAATAGACTCCAAATATGCCGAGCATGTAGCTTTATACATAACACAATCAAATAAAACATGAACTACAGTTTCAACTGCCTGTTGTGAACAAAACCTACATATTCTTTGGTCAAGAGGAATCTTGGTGAATCTTCCCTCAGTTAATACAGGGGGCATAAGGTTGAACCGAGCTAGCGTCAAGGTTACCATATGGGACCAGTTAGAGAATGTATTTAAATATGAGGCTTCTCCACAAAATGGAGTGAGAAATTTATAAGTCTGTGCTATTATCTGAGAAGCTACAGCTTCAGAAAGGGCCTGTTTCTCTTGGTCCTAAATACAAATTTTCACCAACCTAAGAGCCTGAGAATGCATCAAAGATAAAAAGGATTCCTTTGAAAAACCTAAATGGGCTATTAACTGGGAGACACATTTCTCCCAGGGACCATCAAGGTTAACATAAAAAGATTCATGCAAAAGCCTCTGTGGTGGTCAGAACAGAAAGTGGAGCCAATTTTTTTAAATTGCTTGTTTGGCTATAGAAGGAACTGATGGTAGCCTTAGTTCTGCTCTAAGTAGCACAGCTGACGTGTTTTTGGGTACATGCAAACTAGAACATGGGACTCTGTTTTGCTGTCTTTCAATTTCTCCTAACAGAGACGGGACCCAAATAGGGATCCCATAGAGAAGTTGTGATAGAGCCTTCGTCCTAAAACCGTTTACCACTGGGGCTGCGAATCTTCCTCTTTTAGAAAAATTAAAGCCCAAAATGCCTTTAGAGGTACTTAGTACTTGAGTTTTAATTGCTTTTAAGTGTACCCGCCAAGCTGTTATTTGTGCTAAATAACAGGGATGTGACTTTTGGTTTCGGTCAATTTTGGTTTTGGTTCTCATGAATTTCGGTTCTTTTTTGGTTTCGGTACTATTGGAACTGGTCCCCCTTGAAAGCCCCACTGATGAGGAAACTTTTGCCCTTCCGGAGTGGGACCCAGTTTATGAGCTGTAGGTCCTTGAGGCGATACAATTGTTAAAAAAGGGTAAGGCCCCAGGGGAAGACTTTATGCCCCCAGAGCTATTTACAGATATGCCGGAATGGTGGCTCAGGGCCCTGGCTAATTTGTTTACAATGATCAATACTGTGGGTTTGGTACTGCAATCTTGGAAAACAGCAGTAATAGTTCCAATTTTCAAGAAGGGGGATAGGTCTGACACAAAAAACTACCGTCCCATTAGCCTGCTTCCTATTATTTCAAAACTATATTCGAGGACTCTATTCAATCAATTACAGCATTGGGTCCATCAAAATCAAATCATTGTGCCAGAACAAATAAGTTTTCTTCCAAATAAGAGCACAGTGGATCACTGTTTTTTGCTAGTCCATCTTGTTGAGAAGTACAAAGCAAGGGGCATGGGTCTATTCGCTGTTTTTGTGGACTTTGCATCCGCATTTGATTTAATCAATCGAGAAAAATTGTGGGGAAAACTGATAAGGTTAAATATAGATAGAAGACTCCTGAAGTTAATCAGATCATTGTACTCTGACACAGGTATGAGGGTTCGCCTCAATAATTTGGGTTATCTTTCAAACAAGATCAATACTATGAGAGGGGTTAGGCAGGGTGCCTTTTGGCACCTTTGCTTTTCAACCTCTATGTAAATGACCTAATAATGAACCTGCGGGATGAGGGGGAGTACATGGCCCCTAAACTTGGGCTAAGGAGACTATCCCTAATAATGTATGCGGATGATACAGTTTTGTTGTCCACTTCAGGACTGGGCCTGAGACGCTTGCTGAAGGATTTCGCAAGGGAATGTAACCTGCAGAATCTCAATATTAATTATAAGAAAACAGAAGTTCTGGTGTTCAAACAGAAGTTTAAGCAGGAAGCCTGGCTAATAGACTCAACACCAATTGAGCGGGTTAAAAATTTTAGTTATCTGGGAGTAGTATTCTTGTATAATGGTTCCTGGACACCACATATCCAATCATTAAAGAAAAGTATAATAGGTCCAGTGGAAGCAATAAACAAATTCTTTGTAACAAAAGGGGGGCAGAGGTTTGAACCAGCGCTAAAGGTCTTTAAGGCAAAAATAATTGCTAAAATGAGGTATGGGGTTTTGCTATGGGGCCATTCTCCCATTATGTTAAAAATCTTGGAGCCATTTTTTCATAATTTTCTGAGAAGGTTAATCCAGGTGCCCAACTCAACACCAGCAGTCTTATTACGACTTGAGCTAGGGATGCTCTCCTTAGAATCCTATCTTTTGGAGACTGCTCTGGTGAATTTGCTAAAAATTAGTTGTGCGCTGGATGAAGATTTTACGGGAATTTGTTTATGAGAAAAACTGAACTGTGGCCCCTGCGGGTCATCTTGGTGGGGAAAGATCAAAAGCAGTTTTGATGAACTTGGTCTGCCCTATCTCTTTTTGAAGAGCTTCTCATTTAAGGAGGTTAAATCCCTTGTGAAAGCCAGGATAAACAATATTGATGGGCAAACCTCCAGGGCATTAGTGCCCTCAATAAAATCATCCCCCTGGTACCAGCATTTGATCCCAGATGGTGAGGGGGCGAGCTACATAAAGGATGATCTGCCCTTCCAGCACAAAAGGGCGTTTTTTACCTTGCGTCTACAGATTATGCTGTCGGCAGTGCTGGAGGGGAGGTTCCGGGGTGTTCCGTATTTGGACAGGATCTGCCCATGCTGCTACCTAGGTGTTGAGGATCTCACCCATTACCTTCTAGTATGTCCTTTGTATTCCCATTTGCGTGCTAGGTTATGGAGTAGGGTTAAAATGCCCCTAAACCTAACTGATGGGGGGGAAATTAAGTTTTTGCTGGCTGATAGAAATCCCCAGCTTTCAAAAATATTAGCACATTTTGCCTATATAACGGAAATTGTTAGGAAAAGGAAACTGGCTTTGATGGATCAGCCCCGAGCAGATATGAATAATGAACTTTGAACTTTGTCCGCTCCCTTTATGCTGACAGGGTGAGTTGAGTAATATATAAAGAAGAATAAATATTCGTATTTGAATTTAAGTTTTATTGAAGGTTTGTATTTAAATATTTAAATAGTTTTATTTTGTGTTTTGGTATATGTTGTATATTTTGTGTTGACAATTTGTCATGGCCTAAGGCCAGTACAATAAAGTTTGATTTGATCTGACTATCGGAAATTTTGCATTGATTTTTGTACCGGATTTTTAACATTCCGTTTTTTCAATGTGGGACAAACCGCAATGTTAAAAATCCAGTACAAAAAAATATGCAAAAGATCTGATAGTAACGAAACTGAAAAAGAACAAAAATTTCAGATTAATCTGAAATGGCAATTTTTGGGTACTTTCAGTTTTCTCCAAAACCGAAATTCCTATCCCTACTAAATAAACATCAAGGTATTTATATGAGGAAACTTGCTCAATCTGCCTGCCCTTGATGAACCATCTATGCTGAGAACACTGGTTTCCCATTACCATTATTTTAGTTTGAATATACTTAATGGTTAAACACTCTTCCACACAGAATTTGGCAAAGTGTGACATAAGTTGTCTCAGTCCCACTTGAGAGCATGATATTAAAACTGTGTCATCCATGTATAGAAGAATCAGGAGAGATACAGATCCTAATACTGGCAGATGAAAAATAGGATTTTTCAAAACCTCTGTAGCCCTGTGTATGTAGATATTAAAAAGAAACGGCTCCAGGAGACAGTCCTGGCACACAGCTTTTGTTGTACATACCAAGGTTGAGAGGGATCCTGACTGGTTTAGATGGACCCATAAGAAAGTGTTTTGGTGTTTTGGAGACCTATAAAAAAGTAATCTGAGGTCAATCGAAGTTTGCTGCAGTTTGAGTCAAAGCCGCTCACTATTAATTGTGTCAAAGGCAGTTTTTAAATCAATGATACAAAAATATAACCCAGAACTAGAATTAGAATTATGACAGACATATTTAGTTATTAACTAGTCAAGAACATAAATGTGGTCCAATGTGGCATGCCCCTTACAGAAACCAGCTTGCTCCTGAGTAAGGATTCCCTCATGCTCTATCCATTCCACCAACTTCAATAAAAGGTACTTGGCATAGAGTTCCCCAATTATAGATAATAAACCAATCGGTCTATAATTGGTTGGGTCATTTTGATCCCTTTTTTTAAAAAATAGAGACAACTATATTTTTGGACCAGTCAGTGGGAAAAACACCAGTATTATTAAATGTTGTAAATAAAGTTGCCAAGACTGGGGCCCACCATAAGATGTTAGCTTTCAGCAATTTGCCTGGAACAAAGTCAGGGCCAGGTACCTTATTTGATCTCAGTTGTAAAATTAATGGCTCTGTCTCCTCTGCTACCACAGGTTGCCAACTCGGCAATCAATCTATAGGGGCCAAATTTAAATCCAAGTTTGCAGGAGGTTAAAAAAAAAAAGAGAGGCAAAATGAGCTTCCCATTTGTCAAAAGGAATACAGTATCTTTTAAAGGAGACACCAGTGACCATGATCATTTAATGATTTTCCAAAAAGAATACAGATTATTGTCCAGGGCTGACCTAAGCAGTTCGGCCCAGGATTCCTCTATATAGGCTTATATTCCCTATATACACTTTATATTCCCTTTTAGATTGGAGGTATGCCTGCAAGGCCACCCTTTGGTTCTGATGGCGAGCTTGTCTCTTCAAATCATGTTTGGCCCTTTTACATTCCCCATCAAACCAGCTGGGATACAAAATTCTCCCTTGGGAACTCTAGGTGATGAGATTACTAAAAGGTATCACAAAAGGTCAATAATTGCTTGAAAGTTGTCTAAGACAGGACCTTCTCCAGATAAGATTTGTTGTTTCAAATTCTGAATCTGGTTGGACTTTAACAGGGACAATATAGACATATTGAGAGAAGATGACCATTTGATCCTCCTTTCACAAAAAATAACTGCAGCGTCTAAATCCTTCCGGAGATCATCCCTCTCATAATATTAGACTGGAGGGCGAATTCTAGGGGTTGATGGTCAGACCTTATTAAAGTACCTACAGCAAAATCATAAACTAAAGGGAGGACTAAAATGGATATTCAAACATAATCAATAGTGTGCCTCCCAATACTGGATATATAAAGAATTTGCCCAGTAGATCTCCTGGAGTAGAACCATTGAGCACGATCAAATGTGTTGCCTTGATCAAAAGCTCAGTTTTGTCCCAAAGTTATTAGCTGTTTTATTCTTAGATGTTCTGAAAGTGACCAACAGGCCTTCCAGACCCTCATCAATATCTGGGGAACCTTGATACAATTCCTCTCCAATGCGGGCATTAATATTGCCCACTAGAATAATACCAACAATTGGATATTTTTCCATTGAGGAGAGAACTAAATTTTCCAAATCCACCCATAAGGAATGTTTGTAATAAATTGAGGCATCAGGGGGAATATAAATATTTAGGAAGATCAACTCTGGGGTTTTGGGTAACTTAACTAGCCGAGCTGTAATTAATGAATGACAAACTGCTAGTTCCACAACCATTGCATGAGAGGTTAAAGGGACTAAAAAAACCAAACCACCACTGAGCCTTCCTTTGCATTCAGAGAGGGTAGCCAAGATTGAAAAACGATTAAAATATGGGGATACTATTGGACCAACCTGCAACGTTTCCTGCAGTAAAACCTAGTCAAATTTTTGTAGATACATCACAAAGTCAGGATCCTCTTTTTTGTTATTCCACCCAGAAATATTCCAGGACAGTAATCGCAGCCCAAGATCAGGGCATAGATCCTGTCACCAAGAAATGGAAACTTCTTCTAAAGGGGAACGGGAGTCTGGAGAAGGTGTTCCATTGCCTGGAGAGGGATGAATGAGGAGCTTGCTATCCTGAGAATCCCCAGCACCCTGGAAATAATCATTAACTTTAAAAAATGACTGATTAATAGGGTAACAGTCCTCAGGAATAGAGCCTGGAATAGTTTGATCCTGCACCACTGGTCCTGGTACCACACAGGAAAGTATCATAGATTGACCATTCTTGAGTTGCTGCTGATCCATTTACTCCTGGGAAAGAAGTAGTTAATTTTTTTAATGCCATTTTAAATTTATCTTGGCCTATGGGTGATTTCAGACGTGATGGGGAGCCTATTGGTCCCGTCATGGAATCACCTGACTCTGGGGAGGGGGCGGGGCTGCGCGGTGCAACGTGCAGTCACACAGCCTCCCCCCACTCCCCCAGAAGCCCACCCTCCTGGAGACGGTCGGGTGCAGCGACCAATCCGGCCTCTGCGCCCGATTCCATCCCTGAGTCTGGGCCATGGCCCGGAATCAGCGGCGGTAACAGACGTTACCGTCCGCCGATTCCAGGCCATGGTTCAATTAACCACGCTTTCGGGGATGGTGCCCGGACCATCCTCAAAAGCATGGTTATTTTGGTCACCGCCGATGGTTCACCATGGTGAACATCTGACGGCAAGCAACCACACGTTACGCGACCCTCTGCCACCACAGGGGATTGTCCGTGGTTGAGCGTGATCTCGTAACGTCTGAAAATACCCTATGTTTAACCTATCCATAGTTTGGATTTCTGTAGAAGAAGGGGTTTCCTAAACTTGAGCTCTAATAGGCTCCACATAAAGTTTAAGGAGGTTCGTCTTAATCAAGGAATGCTGGGACTTTAAAAGAGTGTCTTTAACAGGTGTGTGCTGGGAAGATCTTATTACTACTGTGAGGAACTCTATGGGTATTTTCAGATGATACGGGGCCCTTTGGCCCCGTACCGGGACCACTGGCTTTGTTCCCCGCCAGGGTCACCCCGTAACGGCACAACAGACGTGCCGGGGGGATCCCGGTGGGGAAAGTGGGAGGGGCCGGGGCCCCGCGGCGCAACGTGCGGCCGCACGGCCCCGCCCCCTCCACGCACCCTGCCACCTGCCCTCCAAGGAGACGGGCGGGCGGCGGGGCCAATGCGGCCGCCGCGGCCGGCCGAACGTGCCACGGCCCGGGATCCCGCCGGGGATCCTGGGCCATGGC
>QEPC01009674.1:1801886-1823804 GCA_003113815.1 Sphenodon punctatus
GGGGCCTGACTCCCCCGCCGGGAATCATTCTTGAGAAGCTGGCCCCCTCTTGCCTTGGAGATTTTGTGTCTGATTTGGAGAAGTGTGATAAGTGCGTGGTCCCTGTGTTACCCTTCCTGAGAGAGTGAGTCGAGTGAGTGAGTATAAGTGGGTCTAGTGTCTTGGTGTTTCCTGGATAAACGGATTAGGGTGAGATATAGTGTGGGATACTGATTTCCTTGCTGTCCTGTTACCTTCCAGCCTTCCTCCCCCCAGCCTTCCTAGCACCTTGTTGTAAGTGAGAAAGCTCATTCCCCCACACACCCCATTCCCTTGTCCCTATTCCCCCTACTCCCTTTCCACCCCCGGGAACCATTCCCATCCCCCCTCCTCCCTATCACAGAAACTGCACGGTGTCCTGGGCCCTGTGTATTCCCCTGAGTGGGTGGTCTCCCTTCGTGTTTGTGAGTCTTATCTCTCCGAGGCAGACAGCTACTGCTCGCCTGGTCCCTATGATGAAAAGGGTTGCCTTCTAGCTCTGAGGGAAAGCCCACCCTACACCCTGAGGGACCCTAGCCTTACCGAGCTAGGTCTTGGCGGTACGCGTAGTTGCCTCTGGTTGTCAGTGTGGTGTCTTGTTTCTGTACCTTGTAATATAGTCTCCCGTGGTCCCGCCTGCCCCCTTCCCTATCCTTCCCCCTACTCCCATGACAGAATTACCGGCACTCCCCCCTTTTTGGTGTATTTTTGCCACCACCATGACCTCAGAAGACCAGGTGCAGAAGTTAATTCATTCCGTCCAGTCCCTAACGATGGAGGTCCAAGATTTGAGAGAGGAAAATAGAGAATTACGGGCCCGCTGTCAAGCTCTACAGGATGCTAGGGAATATCCCCCCTTGGTACCTATGGAGGAGGAGGTAAGTCCTCCCAAGGGAGCAGAAGGGGGCTCCTCCTCTCCTCCTTCACTAGCCTTCCCCGTCCCATGAGAGCCTAAGGCCCCTCGCCCAGATAAAATTTACGGTGATCATCGGGCATGTCAAGGGTTCTTGGCCTTATGTAATTTAACATTCCAAACCCAACCTCTCACCTATCGATCTGACCAATCCAAGGTAGCTTATATAATAGGATTATTAGGAGGAATCTCCCTGGATTGGGCTACCCCTCTCCTAGATGCAGACGATGGGTTACTACGCAACTATAAGGACTTTTTGAAACAGTTTAGTTTCCTTTTTGATTATCCCCATCGCGTTCAGGATGCAGAACAAATAATTCTTCATATCCGTCAGGGAAAGACTCCTTTACTTGATTACATAACTCGGTTTAGGAAGGTTGCCTTTGATCTTGATTGGAGTGATTCTGCTTTTCGTGCATTATATCGACAGGGACTCAATGATGAAATCAAGGATCAGGTTGCTTGTTCGCCTACTACTCCCCGGACATTGGAGGAGATGGTTACCTTGTCCTTGCAGATTGACGAGAGGTTGAGTGAACGTAGGAGGGAAAAAAGGCGAGACCAATTTAGGGGAATAGGATGGGGTAATCCTCAGACCCCTGTAGTTCCTCCTCCCCCCTTGGGCAATCTAGAGCCTCCAGAACCCATGCAAATAGGGGTGGTACGAGGGCCTCTCACTAACGAAGAACAGGAGAGGCGCCGTTATTTTCAACTATGCTTTTACTGTGGGAAGGCGGGGCATTTTTCGAGGGAATGTCCCATTCGCCCCCCCAGATCTGGAGGGTCGGGAAATGTTGGGAGCCGGAGGAGTGGGGGTACCTCCCGGTAACTGATTGTATTTCCCTCCTTTGGTCAAACAACCATCTCATTTCCCCATCCCAACTTTTTATCCCCATTACCCTCCAGTGGGAACCTCAGCGTTCGCTTATAGTGAAGGCCTTAGTGGATTCTGGGGCTTCCGGAAATTTTATGGATGATAAATTCGCCTCCCACTATTCAATCCCCCATCAGACGCGCCCGTCTGTGGACATGGTGCAAACCATTGATGGTTCCCCCCTTAATTCAGGCCCCCTCCTTATACGTTCCATAGCCCTCCAATGCACCACTGGCAGCCATAAGGAAACTCTCCATTTTGATTTAATTTGTTCTCCATTATTTTCCGTGGTACCGGAACTGCCCTGGTTAAGAACTCATAATCCTTCTATTGATTGGGCCGCTAAGACCTTTTCCTTTTCCACCCCTGGGTGCCAACCTCATCTTGTCCCTTTTCCTCAAGGCTCTATCTCCGCTCCTGTTCTTTCCCTTGCCCCTTCTAATACCACTATACCCCCCCAATATCGTGATCTGGCCATCATGTTTAGTCAGCAAGAAGCTTCTGAACTCCCCCCTCATAGAGCTGGACAGATTTATAATTTATCCCCGGGCGAAACGGAAGTGCTGCGCTCGTATATTAAGGACAACCTGGCTAAGGGTTTCATTCGCCATTCCACCTCTCCCGCAGGAGCCCCCTTGTTTTTTGTGCCTAAGAAAGAAGGGGACCTCCGCCCCTGTGTAGATTACCGAGGTTTAAACCAAATCACCATTAAGAACCGATATCCCCTCCCCCTTATTTCAGAGCTTTTGGGAAAGCTTCAAGGTGCCATCTTTTTCACCAAGTTAGATTTAAGGGGTGCCTATAATCTGGTACGGATCCGAGAGGGGGATGAATGGAAAACCGCCTTCAGTACTCGTTTAGGACATTTTGAATACAGCGTCATGCCATATGGGTTGGTTAATGCACCAGCCACCTTTCAGCACTTCATCAATGACATTTTTAGGGATCTATTGGATTCATTTGTAATAGCGTACCTTGATGATATTCTTATTTTTTCTTCTTCATTTGAAGAACATATTTGCCATGTGCGCACCATCTTAAGTCATCTGTTACAACACAAACTATATTGCAAATTGGAAAAATGTATCTTTCATTCTTCAACTGTCCCCTTTCTAGGCTTTATTATCTCCGATCAAGGGGTGCATATGGACCCTAGAAAACTAGAAGCCATCAATCAGTGGCCGGCCCCTTTAACAGTAAAAGCCCTCCAATGCTTTTTAGGTAGCGTAAATTATTATCGTCAATATATCCCCCACTATGCGGATAAAACGAAACCCCTTACCTTATTGCTTAAGAAGGGAGTCCGATTTGAGTGGGGACCTCGACAACAAGACGCCTTCATGAGTCTCAAACAAGCCTTCATGTCTGCCCCCTTACTGCAACATCCTAATATTTCCTTGCCTTTTATTGTTGAAGCTGATGCCTCGGATGTTGCCCTCGGTGGGATATTGACTCAGCCCCATGGACCCTCTGGACAACGTTTACCGTGTGCCTTTTATTCCAGACAGTTAACATCCGCAGAACAGAACTACCCCATTTTAGACAAAGAACTGCTAGCGATTAAAGCAGCATTTGAAACATGGCGACATTATCTGGAAGGCGGGCCCCATCCCGTGTTAGTTTACACCGACCATAAAAACCTCGCATATTTTCAAACGGCTCGCATTAATAACCCACGACATGCCCAATGGGCGTTGTTTTTCGCACGTTTTTCCTTTTCCATTCAATACAGACCCGGATCCCAGAACACCATGGCCGACGCCCTGTGCAGATATCACCTGCCCTCAGACAACGAACATGACCTTCAAGGACCAATACTTCCAGCTCACACTTTTGCGGCTACGCTTCCTTCCTACCAGAGACTACAAACTGTAAGTCTAAAGGAAACCACCCCCCCTCACTGTCATCGCAAGGCGGGGATCCTTTACTATGGAAAGAAGATGTTAATTCCTCCCAAATTAAGACCGCATGTAATGTGGGCTCACCATGATTCTCCTCTTGTGGGTCATCCAGGGTTTCATCGTACCTTGTCCCTCCTCCGTAGATCCTTTTGGTGGCCATCTTTATATACGGATGTTAAAGCATATGTCCAGGGATGCTCGACCTGTGCACGTACTAAGGCTTCCCGAGCCTTAGCTGTCGGATTATTACAATTAACCAAAGACCCTACTGCCCGATGGCAGAAGATTGCTCTCGATTTTATTGTGGGCCTTCCTAAGACTGAAGGTTTTGATTCCATATTGGTAGTTGTGGACTATTTCTCGAAAATGGGACATTTTATACCCTGTAAGGGCCTACCTTCTTCTCCCGTTACAGCGCATCTACTCTTCCAGGAAGTCTTTAGGCTCCATGGACTACCCACCGAAATTGTCTCTGACCGGGGCCCTCAGTTCATCTCTCGTTTCTGGAAGGCTTTCTTTTCCTTGCTCCACGTCAAGCTGCGACCCACTACGGCATACCACCCTCAAGCTAATGGTCAGGTGGAAAGGGTTAACCAGCATATTGAACATTACTTGCGTTGTTTTTGTTCCTACTTGCAGGATGATTGAGTTGCTCACTTACCATTGGTCGAATTCGCCTATAACAACAACCCTCACTCCTCAGTGGGTGATTCCCCATTCTTTGTTAATTATGGCTTTCATTCTCCTCTCTGTTTTCCAGAGGCACCCCCTTCTTCTGTTCCAGCTGCTGGAATCTTGGTGTCTAGGATTTGGCAGGCCCACCGTTCGGCACAGCTCCACTTGGCTCAAGCTCGTCGTCGGTATAAGGTTGTGGCTGATAAGCGACGCCTTCCGGGTCCCTCCTTCCAGGTTGGTGACTTGGTTTGGGTTCGCCGGCACCATTACCCTTCCCTCCGTCCTTCCTCCAAGTTGGACAATGCCTACTTTGGTCCCTTTCCCATCTCCCGAAAACTCAATGCTGTAACTTATACCGTCCGTCTTCCCTCCCACCTTAGGATTCACCCCTCCTTTCATGTTTCCTTCCTCAAGAAAGCCCATAACCCACTCCATAAGATCCAACAGGTGACCCCTGCTCCCCCCATCTTGCTCCCCTCTGACCCTGAATATCAGGTTCGGGAGGTCCTTGACTCCCGCCTTTTTGGTTCCCAGTTGTATTATCTCATTGACTGGAAGGGCTATGGTCCTTCAGAGCGCTCATGGGAATTAGCCATGAATGTTCACGCCCCTCGCCTTATTCGCTCCTTCCACCTTTGCCACCCTGCAAAGCCCGGTCTGCGGACCTTGGGGGGTAGGGGGGGCTTGGATGGGGGGGTACTCTCAGCGCGCACCCTCCCCATGTCAGAGCACACCCTCCCCGTGTCAGCACATGCCCTTCCCGGGCCAAGCACTCCGGAACAGCGGGCCCGCTGACATGGAGCCGGGCCCACCTCGGGGGCTTGGCAGGGGTAGCAGGTGCAGCGCTGGAAGGAAGAGGGGGCGGGGCCTCGTAGCAGGGGAGCGCGCCTCTAGCCATGCCCCCTGCATCTCCAAAGCGGCATCAGCTGAGGCGGCGGGGTGGTTGGGCCCCACCCAGGGAACTCATGGCAGCAGGCAAAGGAAAACTATAAAAGGTACCGGCGGGGCCTGACTCCCCCACCGGTGATCATTCTTGAGAAGCTGGCCCCCTCTTGCCTTGAAGATTTTGTGTCTGATTTGGAGAAGTGTGATAAGTGCGTGGTCCCTGTGTTTCCCTTCCTGAGAGAGTGAGTCGAGTGAGTGAGTATAAGTGGGTCTAGTGTCTTGGTGTTTCCTGGATAAACGGATTAGGGTGAGATATAGTGTGGGATACCGATTTCCTTGCTGTCCTGTTACCTTCCAGCCTTCCTCCCCCCAGCCTTCCTAGCACCTTGTTGTAAGTGAGAAAGCCCGTTCCCCCACACACCCCATTCCCTTGTCCCTATTCCCCCTACTCCCTTCCCCCCCCCAGGAACCATTCCCATCCCCCCTCCTCCCTATCACAGAAACTGCACGGTGTCCTGGGCCCTGTGTATTCCCCTGAGTGGGTGGTCTCCCTTCGTGTTTGTGAGTCTTGTCTCTCCGAGGCAGACATCTACTGCTCGCCTGGTCCCTATGATGAAAAGGGTTGCCTTCTAGCTCTGAGGGAAAGCCCACCCTACACCCTGAGGGACCCTAGCCTTACTGAGCTAGGTCTTGGCGGTACGCGTAGTTGCCTCTGGTTGTCAGTGTGGTGTCTTGTTTCTGTACCTTGTAATATAGTCTCCCGTGGTCCCACCTGCCCCTTTCCGTATCCTTCCCCCTACTCCCGTGACAACCATATAAAACCCAATAAAAAAACAAAAAACCATATAAAAAACAAAAAAACCACCCATAACAACATTTCCCGAACGGCCGAAACGAACAGCTGAACAGCCTAACTGAATGGTCTGTTCGGATGACCGTACCAAACAGCCAAACCCGAACTCAGCGAATTAGCCGAACTGCCGAACCGAACGGCCAAACCGAATGCAGCCAAACCGAACTGCCAAACCGAATGGCCAAACCGAACGCAGCCGAACCAAACGGCTGAACCCGAACTACGATCTGTTCGCCCATCCCTATAATATACCCTGGAAACTAATTTCGTTTCCCAAATTTTCAAACTGCCCATCCTTGCACCTATAGAACCTCAAAAATGCAGAGATAGAGGCTTTAGCCAAGTATTTCACTGAAAGCAGGTGTGATGCCCAAGAACCATTATGGGAAAAAACTACGCCCAAATACTTAAAGGAATGCACTTATTCTATTTTATGTCCTGGCAGGTACCAGTTTTCTCTTTTAAAACATGTAAAGAAAATAATAATCTTCATTTTGGTGTAATTTATTACAAAATTTTGAGTAACGCCCCCTTTACCAAAATCTTCCTATAAACAAATTAGACCTAACCTGCTTTTGGACAGTAAAACAGCTTCATCCGCATACATTAATATGGATATCCGATGATGTTGGGGGCCATATATTTCCCTTTGTCCTGATGTTTAACAATTAAACTATTCACGTATAAATTAAACAATGTTGGAGCAAGCAGCATCCTTGCCTTACTCCCTGTGATGTAAAAATTGTGTCTGACAAAGTTCGTCTTGCGTTGGTACGCACCTGAAGTGTTACATTTGTGTATAACGATTGTCTGAGCAGCAATAATCTTTTATCAATGTACATTTCTTCTAACTTTGCCCAAAGAAGTTCTCTATTAATTAAATCAAAATCAGTGAACATACAGTTTCATGTGCTTATTTTTGTATTTCCCAATTAAGTGAGACACCAACAGACCTTGGCCTATTGTACTTTTCTCTGCACAGAACTCAGCCTGCTTTTCCACCAAAATCCTATTTTCCGTAATCCAAGAAGTCAAACGTTCCAACAAGAGCTTGGTATAGATTTTTTATATAATTGGAAAAAGGCTTATTGGCCTATAGTTCTTAGGGTTAGATCAATTCCCTTTTTTTTTAAAGTATGGGGATGACTACTCCTGCTCTCCAATAGTCTGGTATGGTGCCTGTATTGTCTATCAAGGTAAACAGGTTAGCTAGAACAGGGGCTCACCACTCTGGGACAAGCTTAAAATCTCACCAAGGATAAATTCCTTCCCATTTCTTAGAGCTCCAAATAGCTCTGCTACTGTCATGGGGTCCCAGAGGGTGAGATCCTCAGAATCCACTTTTAACAATTGGGTTTCTACTACATTACTACCGTTAACTATTTCCGTAATATGCTGTACACAAATATTTTGTGTAATTTTTGTTTGTTAAAATGTATGCCCTCCTTTCCTTACTCAATTTATAGTTTCCCCAAACTGCTTAGAATCTTTAGATTCCAAAGCAGTTTGGAGAGTTGCCCATAAATTCCTCCTAAAATCACCTTTCTATTTTAGCAGAAGATTTTTATAGTATTTACGCTGGTCTTGATACCTTTCAATCATATCTATATTCTTAAACCACTTCAATTGTCTGGCCAGTTTCCTAAGTTTCACCTTTGCCATTTGGCATTCTATATTCCACCAACCGCCCCGACTGATAGTTTTGGTTTTAAAGTTTCCCAATTTTATAGTAAGGAGAGGATTCAGTCTATCTATGGCTCTTTTTACAAAGTCACTCTAACACCGATAAAATGGGTCCTACATTTTATTATACATGGTACAGGGCAACACTGCAGCCCTGCAACATGGGCTCTTTTCACACGAGATGCCTTCACCAAGTTTTGCTGAGTGGAGATGGGTGGAGGCATCTGTGTAGACACCACTTGTGGTGGGTGGGGTGCATTTCACTGGGTGGAGATGGGTGGAGATCTCTGTGTAAACACCACTTGCGGTGGGTGGGGTGCATTTCGCTGGGTGGAGATGGGTGGAGGTGTCTGTGTAAATACCACTTGCAGTGGGTGGAGGTGCGTGCACTCTCCCGTGCAAGACCCATCTCCACCCACCACCCACCTACGGAGCAATTGGCAGTGGAGTCTTATAGCAGTGGCATTCACAAATATAGAAGTAAGGACCTGATCACTAACTTCCGTGGTTCAATGTACTCTGCATGGACCATCTAGTTCAATCTGTCTCATCAAGATGGGAAAATGATCACTATCAACCTGCGATCCTACTATAAACAATTCTACTCTCTGAATTATGGAGGGAGATATTAATCCATAATTGATAACACTATCCCCATGGGTATTGATATATGTCAAATTGCCCTGATAATCCCCTCGGGTATTACTGTTAAGAATCTATAAGGAAATATCTAACACAAAATTATAAAACATTTCCCCTGCTTTGTTAATCACCGGGTCCTTGGATTCCCTTGTATAATCCAGTCCAATTCTGTCTCATCAAAATTAACCACTTTCAACGCTTTTAAAATTGTTCAGAATCATGGTGACTTTCCCACCAGCTAACTTTAAAAAAAATACTATAAAACCCAAACTGTAGCACATTTAATCTCCCCAGTTCCACACACACCAATCATAAGAACATCAAGAACAGATCAATTGTCATATGATTCCCCTGACATTTTTATGAATGAGATTGGAACCTTAACTACTTCCAACTGGGGTGGGGGGTGGGGATATCATAAGCTTTCATAATAGCATCTTATTTTCTTAAAATTTTAGGAAGTACAATAGGTGATCGAAATTTGACCATACAGGCAGGCAAACTGAAGCAAGAGGAATCAGTAGTTTCAGAGTGACAGGATACAAGCAAATTAGAGGAAAGTTACTACAACTCAGGATACCTTTTAATGACTTAAAAAGCACTTCACTGAGTTTTTTCTCAAAAACATCTGTGTAATAATTCTCCTGTGTTTTCAGAGTATATCTGGCATTCTTTATATGGAAACCAATTTTCCAAGACAAAATTATAGATGGTTTAATTTAGGCTTTAACTGAGTAATAGTAAACAACTTTAACTAGTTCACTTCATGGACCAAATGGGAATATGCAGATATTGCAGAAAGAAATAAGTCCCGTTTTTTTTTTTTTCTTAATCAGGCTTCCATGCAGCAAGAAGCCTAAGTATTAGCATAGCATTATTAAAATGAAATGGTCAAAGTGCATGCATTTGCCACTACCAGCTGTGGCAGCCCTTATCTTTCATATTAATACATTAAAATTTACAAGACTATTTGAAAATAGTAAACAAATTTGGGCCAGACGGAGGACCTCTTTTAAAGCAGGTAGAGTTGCAAACATAAATAGGTTGTGTCTGACATAGTGATGTTAAATATTCTGCAGGATAGAAATCTATAACTCTCATTGCGACATGTACCAGTCATTCCACCCCTCGCCTAGTCACTAAAAACACCTTCTGGAGAAAAGGAATAAAGGTTTCATGACATATATATTATGACATATATATTAACAGTTAACTGTAATTTTGGGGAGCTGAAATATTGTCAGTTTTGTACTTATTATTATTATTTTCATATTTGGATGGTCCTCTGAATATCAAAATTATATTTGCCCACAAAAACAAGATTAATAAATCCATTATTCAGGTATATTGTTCCAAAAAAATCAGTTATTTCATCCATGTTTGTAGTTTGGTTCAGGTATTTTGGTCACTTTGGTAGCACTAAATAAGACTTCCAAAGTGACTGAAGTATTTGACACAATTAACTGGATAAACAGAAATACCTCAAAATAACAGGAATGACTGAACCAAAATGGGTGAATGAAGTGGAAGGCAAGCAACGCGTCACATCCTTTTCAACCCAAGATAATTCCCCTCCTCCAACGCTTTATGTGCGGGGTGGGGGGGAGGTATCTTGTCCTCGCTGCCTTACCTTTGAGGTGACAGAGGGCAATCTAGCGGTCCCGGGGTTCTGGCTGGCCTGGGATTTTGGTGGAGAGAAAGGAAGCTGCAAGCTGCAGCATTTGCTGGTGCAGCTGCACCAGCCCAAGGCATTGGTGGTGCAAATCAGAGGTGGCGGGGCTTGCCCAGGGACAGAGTGTTGAGCTGTCTCCCAGCTCCCACTCCATTTGGGCACCTCTTGGGTGCGTTGGAGCTCCTCAGTTCAGCAGCAGCTCTGCTGGTCACATGAAGCTCGCAGTGCCTCGGGGAGTATTTGTTGGTGTTTCCCCTCCTTCCTGGCAGCAGTTTACTAGGGGCTGCAGGGGATCTGGGGTTTTACTTGTGTGGCCCCTTATTTTTCCTTTTAATTAAGGGGGTCCAGCGGCTTGGGGGTGTACTTGGGGATTTGATTCCCCCCTTATTTCTTGTGGTTGCTTGGTTGATTTGGGGAGTTATTATCCCCCCCTTCATTTTGTGGGAAGTTGCTGTTTGGGACTAGGAATATGGGGAGGAGCAGGGGGGCAGGAATTTTTTGGGCCTCGTGGCAGGGGTGTCATACCCTGTTGTAAGGGTAGAGGCATCCCAAGGGGTCGGGGTGTCATCAGGGGGACTAATCGCCATCCCCATTATACTCGAGGTGCTTCTGGGAGTGCTGTTGCCAATGCTACTGGGGTTCAAGGTGGGATTCTGCCCGCTCCCCTGGCATGTGTTAATTTGTGCCATGTGGCAGTGCAGGCATTGTTCCCCATTGATAACTTGGGAGGTCAGCCAGTTTTGACTGTGTTGACGGTTTTCATTATGGTTTTAAGATCCAGTTTTGGGATTCTAGGGGGCACATGATGGCTCCTAATTTGACATCTATACAGGCTTTGGAACACGTGGTTGGGGAAAAAAATAATAAGGAAGTAGCCAAAGGCAGGGTAGCCGGCCCATTGCAGTCTTGCCAATGGAGAACTTGAGGATTTCTCCATTGGGAGTGGTACCCAAGAAGACCCAGAGAGGAGTATAGGCTGATACATCACTTATCTTACCCACGAGGGTCCTCTATGAATGATTTTATACCTGCCGAGCTTTGCTCAGTTCAGTATGCCTCTTTTGATAAGGCAATGGAGATGGTGAGGTCATGTGGAAAGGTGGCCTTAATGGTGAAGAGTGACAAAGTCAGCATTCTGCCTCCTTCCTGTTCACCCTCAGGATTTTGGTTTGTTAGGTTTTTCTTATCTGGGCAAGTTTTACTTTGATAAAGCAAATCCGATGGGTTGCTCCATTTCCTGTGCAGCTTTTGGAAAGTTTAGCTCTACCTTGGAGTGGGTAGTCAGATCTTTATGTAAGGATGGTCATGTGATCCATTATCTCTTTGATTCTCTCTTCTCGGGAAGGGCAGGGTCCCTCGACTGCGTGAACCTCCTCAACACATTTAGGGCTGTTGCAAGCAAGGTAGAGATCCCTTTAGCATAGGACAAAATGGAAGGGCCTGCCTTGGTAATAACATATTTGGGGATTAAGTTGGGACTCTGTTCTTGAAATTTCTAGGTTGCCGGTAGTAAAGTTTGAGACTTTGCTTGTGGTGGTTAGAAAAGTTAGGATTGCAAGGAAGGTAACACTGAGAGAATTGCGGTCATTACTCGGGAGCCTTAACTTTGCCTATAGAGTTGTGGCTCCAGGGAGGGCCTTCTTATCTAGATTATATTCCAAGACAGCTGGGGTGTCATCGCCTCCTCATCATATATGCATTACGCGTGAGGTAAGGGATGATTTGGCTGCATGGGATGAATTTTTGGAGAGACACAACGGTGTTAGTTTGTGGACAGATACTCTTTTATTGGAAGCCAAACTGCAGGTTCACTTTGACGCAGCAGGTGGCACAGGACTGGGGATATATTTTCGGGGTCGTTGGTGTGCAGAGCGTTGGCCTCAGGCCTGGTTAGTATCCGAGATATCATGTGATCTTACCTTTTTGGAATTATTCCCAAATGTTGTAGCTGTACACATCTGGATGAATGAATTCAGGGACAAGCGTGTCCTTTTTTGGTGACAACATGGTGGTGGTCCATGTGATTTACACTTTGTCATCTAGGTCAGAGCGAGTCATGTATCTGGTATGGGTGTTTGTTTTGACATGCCTGAGTCATAACATTCTATTTTCTGCTAGGCATGTCCCAGGAATAAAAAATGAAACTGCCAATGCCCTTTCTCGATTTCAGATGCAGCGTTTTTGGGACCTTGCCCCGCGGGCAAGTCAGACACAGGAGTTTGTTGCAGCAGTGCTTTGGAACCTTGGAGACTAGATCTATTCAGGAGATTGAAGGGCTCAGTGGCCTCTTCTACATGGGTTACATACAAGCAAGCGAGCGTACAGGGAATTTGTGCGATTCGCAAGCGACAAGGGTTGGTTTATTAGCTTTCCTATCACACTTCCTCAGATAATCCAGTTTGGCCTGTATCTTCGGGATAGGGGTTTGGCCCCCAGTACAATAGCAGGAAAGTGGGTGGCATTGGCCTTTATGGGAAAGTTGTCAGGTTTCCCGGAGGTGACTAAGAATAGATAGGAATAGGCAGGAGTCCAATTGGGTGGATATAGTCATCTTCCTTTATCCCCACAGATTCTGGCAGAGATGGTTTCAATGCTAGTACAGGTTTGTGCAAATGAAAGCAAGGTTTTGCTATTTAGGGCTGCTTTTAGCCTATCTTTCTTTGGAGCACTTTAAGAAAGTGAGCTGCTTGTTAACTCACGCTTCCATCAGTCAGGACCTCTTCAGATTACGTATGATACTATTCAAGAAGGTGTGGTTCGAGTTCGCCTGAGAGGGTCAAAGACTGACCAAAAAAGGCGAGGGTCTGTTATTATCCTACACTGGTCAGGTGTAGGGGATGTTTTCCCTGTCAGGAACATGGCAGCATACTTGGTGAGGGTCCACTGTTTATGCATGTTTCTGGGTTGCCACTGACTAGGTATCAGTTCATGGCAATGATGCGGCAATGTCTGTGTGAATTTGGGTTACCTGGTCATCTGTTTGGCTCTCACTCTTTTAGAATAGGGGCTGCATTGTTGGCTGCAGTGGCTGGTTTTTCAGGGAGTGATATTCAGCGTGTGGGTAGGTGGCGTTCTGGTGCTTTTAAATCCTACATTCGACCACTTGCGAAGTAGGGCAGCCCCTTCAACCACTATTTAAATTAGAGTAGCTCAATTGGGGGGCATTTATGTTGATGTTTACTTGTCTATATTATTCCAGGGGCAGGTCAGAAAATGACAAGAAAGAATATTTGGATCCTTGGTCACAGTTTCATTTGCTGGGAGGAAAAGACAGTCAGACGGACCAGTTGAGGGTTGCAGCTCAGACGGGGATCCAAAGCAGAAATAACTTGGAACAGAAGAAAGGGCATGTTGTGGGCCCAACTGATGCCTATGATTTTGGGGTTGCGTAACAGGTCACAACCTCATATTCTTATTCACTTGGGGGAGAATGGTTTTGCATGGGGATCTGGTTTGTGGTTTGGATGTATCTATTATGATAAGGCAGGATTGGGCTAGGCTGAGGGAGCTTTTCCCATGGGCACATTTGGTCTTCATCCAGTTAATCCAATGGATTAAGTGGCCCAGGGTTTTGAATCCCAAGGGGGTGGAGGGCTTGGCTAGAGCACAAGGCCATCCACAGGATGAAGCCTGAGTTGTATTGGGACGATGGTGTCCATCTCTCTGATTTGGGAATGGACATTTATCTTGGCAACATCAAGCGTATATTACATAAGCTGATGTAAATTGTGCAGTCTGGGTGGGGGGGTGAGAAAACCAAGGTGTCCTGGCTGCTCTTGGTGACATCAGCTCAGTACCAAAAATAACTTTAAAGGCTCGTTAGGGATTTGTTCTAGCCTCAAGTGGTTTGGAACAGGAACAAATAGGCACCTCAGGAGAGATGAATGATAGGGGAACTGATCAGGGGATAAGCGACCCATGGTCTCACCCAACTCTGAGGAGTGGTGGGACTGGCATACTAGCAGGATATATGCAGTCCCAAGGTTTTCTGGAACCGTCGCCCCTGCCTCAGGACCATAACAACAGAAGGGGTCCAGGTTTAGGAATGGACTGGAATCTCCATTCAAAATTTTTGAGCTAAAGGCACTGAGCTGATGGGGTGAAGGGTTAGTTCACATTTAAAGTTTGGCAGAATTAGAGCCCTTCACCCCATACACCACCCAGATAGGCTAATTGGGTTCTTTTTCCAATCAGGGTCTTCATTTGGTTATTAATAAAGTTGCAGCCATTTAAAATCCAATACTGTCTCTGTTGCCTCATTTCGTGTGCATGTGACAAATTAATTAATAACCCTAAATCACTAAATTCAGTATTTGAGGCAGATAACCATTCATTTGAGCTCTATTTTCATAATGAAACATAACAGATTTGTGATTCAGTTCAAGAAGAAGCAATACAATTAAATCATTTCATTGTTTATGTTAGCTAGAAATTGAAAATGGAGAAAATGTGCTTGAAAATGGAGTTGCAGCATAGGATATAATCCAAAGAGGTTAATAAGGTGGTTTCCAAGCTTTTTGCCTTTGTAACCATATTTGCAAACTTAAACATAATCCTGTGACACTGCCCCACCCCCCTACACACACCAGCAATGAAGATATGCAAAGTCTATCAAATATCATTTGGGTACATAACTCTGTCCATAGTGTGTGATTCCCATTTGGGGTCTTAAACCACTCTTTGGGAATTTCTGGGTTAATGTAAAATTGTATGGCACTGGTCATACAATAATTTATTGTTAAAGATCAAACTAATTAGCTAAAAAGTAGAATGAACTGAAAACTCTTTCTGTAGCTAATCACTGCACAAAGCATCCCAGTATATGATATGTAATACAAAACTGGTAATAGCATACGTTTAAACATGCCGCGTTTCTAATTTTTGCATAAATCACAGTAATATCAACAATTAGCCACCTGTATTTCTTTTGTATCCTTTCCAAAGCATGATCAAAACAGCATTGTTGTTATGATTAACAAGCACAATAGTATCTGCCAGGTATTTGCCAATGTAATGGGAAAATAATGGGCTCTATTACTGAACTTCCAACTCTTTATTTATGAATAGCCTTAGTGGTGATATTTTTACCATGAGAGCAATCATAATCTTTATTATGGTTCTATAACCAAATGATCCAAAGAAACTGCAAATGAAAATATATTGTAGTCTCAACAGATTGTACACTGTGCACAGTATTTAAAATTAACTATTAGTGTATTTAGATGGTATGGTCACCTAGGCCACTTTCAGACATTCCTGTCCCCCCCCCCTCGAACGCATATTCTGGATGCAGGGGGGATGCACAGTCAGGATATGTGTGGGGATCAGATGGTCTGAAAGCCCCCCTCGCGCGGCTTTGCTAGCAGATATGCACATGGGTGCAGAGCTCAATTTCCTGCTCTGCATCCATGCTCATGTGTTCCGGCAAAGCTGCACGAGGGGGGTGGGACTTTCACATTGGCCAAACCCGCACATATTCTGGCTGCACATTCCCCCCCCAAGCCAGAATATGCACGGGGGCGGGGGACTGTCTGAAAGTGGCCCTAATGTTGTTTAATCCTGTTATCCACAAGTCATCAAACTAAAGGGCAATTCTTTATGGGGAACTTTACCCATTTAAGGTAGGCTATTTTTGTGCATCCCTCTTATAAACTGCAAGGGAAATTTGTTTGTCCTTGAAGTACATGAATAAACTGAATAATGATTCAAGTATTGCACATATTTTATAGTCCCTTTTTACATGCATGCCTCTCCCCAACTCACTTGGGTGGTAGTGGTCCATGCAAACGCCGGGTGGATGGGTGTCCATTAGAATGCCACAGCCGGTGAGTGGGGGTGCGTGCACCCTCTTGCGCAACACCCACCTCCACCCATCACCCATGCACAGAGCAACAGGCACCAGTGGCAGATGATCTGTGCATGGAGATGCGTGGAGGTGGGTGGGTGTCCGTAGGTGGGTGGGTGTCCCACGCACCACACACTCACCTGCACAGGGGTCTGTTTGAAAAGGGCCATAGACAGTGACCAGTGGTCTTCTTCTCAGTCCATTGGATCTGGGATATGGAAACTCTTTGATATAGAGAAAAATATATGTAGCATAACATTTGCTTATTTATAAAAAAATGTATGTTTGTATTGCTTTATTAAACAACCAAGATCGATACTGTAAGCTCCTCTGAGCAGGGACTGGGTTTATATATTTGTATTATTATATTAGACTTATGCAATACTCAAATAAATAACAAAAAAATCTGGTTTTTATTGCAGTGTTGAAATGAATGGCATACTACTCACATCTATCCAGTACTATCGTTTATTTTCAAATATAACTGGCTAGTTAAGCTTTTTTTCCCCTTTTCTTTCTTTCTTTTATTGTACTATACATGGAGGATAAACTATTTCCATCAATTCACTCTCAAGTGAATCAAAAGCACAGCTGAAACAATCCATTCAATCTCCCAAAAACCTTGAACATCTAAACTGCCAAAATGTTTTTTTTTCCTCGTTTAAAGAGAGACAAAGCAATTGTACTGAGGTGAAAATGGGTAGTTTGACTTTTAGCTTTCCAAGTGGCCAGATCATAAACTACTAAGAGACAGGGTTTTCAATGGGAAGAACAACTGACCTTAAACTCTTTTGTCTTTATTGTGACGCCATAATGTTTGAAATGCCATTTGTGGTATGTCAGAGAAGTGGAGATAATTTACTACTACAGACAAGTTATCAAAGAACGTCACTGCAGTGAAATTAATATCTATGTCTGCAAAATAAAAAGCTACTATCCATTTCAGAATTTTACACACCATTTGCTGCATTTATCCCTCCTGGATATTAGTACATGAGTTCCAGATGCAATTGAAACGAACAGCTTGAAAATAACTGTCAAATTGAACTAGGTCTAAGGCCGTTTTCAGACGAGCGCGGTGGCGCCCGCGCTTGTTTTCAAAAAAGCAGGCAGCCCGTTCCACACGAGATGCTGCCGCCGAATACGCGCATGCGCGGCCGACGCGCATCCATTTCCGGCCGCGTATGACCAGCCTCGATCGCCGACCCGGTCAGTTCGCGGCCGGAAATGGATGCACGTCGGCCGCGCATGCGCGTATTCGGCGGCAGCGTCTCGTGTAGAACGGGCTGCCAGCTTTTTAAAGAAACAAGCGCGGGCGCCGCCGTGCTCGTCTGAAAAGGCTCTTTTCTAACAGGCACGGGTTCATGAGGGGGATTGGTGGGTGGTGCAGTGGGTGGATGTGCATTCCCACAGACCCCCACCCACCCCACCTTGTTTCCATGCTTGGAGCATCCAGCATTGTCTCCTGTTGTTCCATGCCTGAGTGATGGGTGGAGGTGGGTGGAGTGTGGGAGTGCGCACACACACACACCCACACACCGGTCACGGTGTCCCCACAGACACCCACCCATCCCCTCTGCAAGCCACCATGGTGTTCAAATGGACACACACACTAACCGCACATACTGGCATGCAAGTCACTCCAGTGCCTTAAGTGTTTAAAAATCATTTTCTGTAGCTTGATTTATTTAATAAAAATTGAATTTAACAGTGCACAGCAATTGTTCTAAGTTTAAATATGGAGGTGGAACTCATTTAAATTCTCATTATAACTCATATCGAAATTGACTTTCCTGGAAGCAGAGTCTTTATGTGTTTCAAGAACACTAAGCAGTAAATTCAGTAAAGTGTAGTAAATTCAGCAAAGAAGTGACCCAATGGTGGGTGTGACGCTAGTATTTTAAGATCCCTTCTTAGGGAAATTAGAATAAGAGATACCACTGATGTCAACCTGTAATACAAACAGGTACTGGGGAGAGATTAGCTCATACTGTTCTAATTTGTATGGGCTGATTGAAATTGTGCAGAAACAACTTGTTTCAGTGACACCATGGCAGTAAATCAAACATGTGAAAAAGAAGGTGAGGTCATCAACAATTTGGATTGGGTTATTCTAGAGATTGTTAATGACTTCAGACTCTTCCTCTACATATCAGAAGGATTCCAATTAGACCTAGCTTGTTAGTGATTTAAAGTTATTGTTGTTTTATCGATCCCTGGTATCTTACCCACATGAGTGGATGGAAATTGCATAATTCCCCATAAACAAATTGTAATCACAGTTTACACTCTTTGGCTACCTTCATATAGACCTTTTCATATCCAATGAGCAATGTGTTCTCCCCTGCATCATGCCTATGCTAGCTTGAAGTATCCTCACAAATCCTATGTACTTCAGTGACACTGGTGTGGGAACTAATCACTAGCACAAGCATGAATTGGGTAGAGGATTGCCCCGTTAACCTAGACAGCAGTCAGGTGACTGTGTGAAGAAGCTTGACCCATAATTATCCATGATGCACCTGTCTTGTGGACAGTAAACTTTTCCAGGACTGTCAGCCCAGAATTTTTCACAAGCACAGAAATTAACTTTAAGATGCTCCCCTCCCCCAAGGAAGAGAAACAATCGGTAAGTCGAGGAGGTTCATTAATAACATTTAAGAGATGTATACAGTTTACAGTGAGTTGCATGCTCACTATAGGATTATTGATTATGAAAGAGGTCAACATTTTCATAGGATCACAGGTATGGAAGGATCATCGAGGGTTATGTAGTCCAGTCCCTTTTCAATTAAGCAGGATCCACATTACCCACACTACCCATAGGACTTTTTTGAAACAGCCATTCCAATTTTGTGGACCTTTTCTGCAAAATCGGAATGAAAGTCAGTATTCTGATGGGAATACCGATTGGTGATTTGCACGTGCACAAAATGCTGGAAAACATTTTTGTCAGGATACTGATTGATTCAAACCTCCTGGTTCTGATAGAATTCTAAGAATTGGAACATGGTGGAAAATTCTATTTCAGCCCTATGAGAGATGTCTGGCTAACCTATTTTTAAAGACCTCCAGTAATGGAGCTTCTAAAACCACCCTTGAAAATTTATACCACTGCCTAATTGTCCTGGTAATGTTTAGCCAAAATCTTTTCTCCTTTAAATTAAACCCATTACTCCTCATCGTATCTTCAGTGACTGTGGACAATAGGTTCCATTTTGGTTAAGATCATCATTTTACATTTTGGGGGCAGGACGGGAAATTAAATTATTTCTCCCCCACACCCATTAATCTTTTTTTCTAGGTTAAACATTCCCAGTTCTTTTAATCTCTTCTCATAGGTCTTTTCCTCCACCCCCTTTATCATTTTGTTGCTCCTGTCTAAATCTTCCCAAGCTTGTATGCTTCTTAAAGTGATGCAACCAAAACTGGACACAGTATTTAGCAACTTTCAGTATTTTATAACAGGGCCAGCTTTAGAATTTGATGGGTCCCCCCCTCGGCTCCACCTGTTTGGTGGCACCCTCCAAAGGACCATAGAGGTGGACATGTTTGGGGCCTCAATGAGAAAGAGTGGGGGCCCTGCATCCTGTTCTTTTATCAATCTAATCAGACCCCTAGATTTACTACTCCAGTGGGTGAATATAATCCAGACTGTGTAGGCAACAGAGACAAAGCAGTAAAGAGATATCTTTTACTGGACCAACTACAGTTGGTGGAGGTATACTGCGTAGTAATTTGAGATGGTATGAGGAGATTATGGCCATATCTCTTTAATCAAGAGTTTAAAACCAGTTTTGATTTGAAGACAACAATAAACATCAGAAGATGTTCAAGTGAGACTACAGTCCAAATCTTACAACCCACCCTGCAAACACCCCCCAAACAGATGACGGTTATAGAGCAGAGGAACATTACTTAAGAATTCCTGATCTTATCTCTCTTATCTCTCTTCTTCATCAGATCCAGGCTCGGCAGTCTCAGTTCTTACCTGGTGTTTATCAGCTGTGGGGGACTGGAGGAGGGCAAGCTGCCTGAAGTTGAATCCCGACAAGACGAAGGTGATGGTAGTGGGAAAAGCCAGGAGAGTGATGGCCCCCATCACAGATGGGGTCCGTTCTCCCCTAGTATCATAGGTTCATAGTCTGGGGGTGCTCCTAGACCCACAACTCCGCCTGGATGTCCAGGTGGCAGCTGTGGCGAAGGGCACATTTCACATCTGGTGCAACAGCTTTGTGTCTTGCCACTATCATCCATGCTTTTATTACCTTAAGATTGGATTACTAGGGATGTGCGAACGCGGTTCAGATGTTCAGTGTTCGGGCTGAACTCAGCATGTTTGGTCGACCGAACCGAACGCCCAAACCAAATGTTCAAAAGACCGAACAGTTCGGTTGAGTTTGGTGGCATTCGGGCAGGAAAAACATGGCAAACAAGCCCAGGGAGGAGCAGGGGTGCCTGAAGAGTAGATTTCCTAGCATCAGGGGTGGAGAGGCTTGGAATAGCAGCCTGCCAGCCCAATCACAAGCCCTCTTTTCATCAGACCACTGGCTTTGCAGGCTGTGATTGGCCGTGGGCTAGGCTGCACGGAAGACAATGGGGCTCGTGGAAAGGAGGGTGCAGCAAGTAACAAAAGTCATTGCCCTCCTCCCTTCCGAATCCTTCTGAGCTAACCACTGATCCTTTCATCAGTGTTTCCAGAAGTGTCCCTCTCCCAGCAGTTTATGTTCCTCCCAATCCATTGACATCCTCCTGCTATTCACCCATTCCCACACATTTTCCTCCATAGCTTCATTTATTTACCTTAGATTAGATAGATATAGGAGTTATTTTTAACCCCTCCCTGTGATCTTTCTCCTACCCCCCTCAATTGAATCCTTTCCCTTTCCCTCTATATATTCCATCCCTGATTCCCTTCCCCTGTTTTTGGATTTATTTAGAGTAGGATTAGATTGATTTAAGTTTCATTTCAGTGTTGTACCCCTCCCTGTGTTGTTTGTGTTTCCCCATCCCATATATATATATATATATATATAGAGAGAGAGAGAGAGAGATATTAGATTAGATTAGATAGTAGATCGTTGTAGGAGTTAACTTAGTTATAGAGATAGCATTTAGTGATTTAGTTTTAATGTTTAGTGTGTTTGTAGGACTAGACCTTTGTATAGATATTAGATAGTATTAAATTTAGTTGCCACTTCAGTCCCAGGACCCACCATCAGGGTTCTGGGGCTGTCATTCTGCTCATGGGGAGCTGTCCATCCAATTCATCCAGAAGCTGCTACTCTATCCCCAGGACCCACCCTCAGGGTTCTGGGGCCCTGTCATTCTGCTCACGGGGAGCTGTCATTCCATGGCATCAAGAAACAGTCACTCCTTCTCCAGAACCCACCATCAGGGTTCTGGGGCCTACATTACAGGCAGCGAGGCCTGTCCAGTATCTAGAAGCTGACACTCTAGTCCAAGGACCCACCATCAGGGTTCTGGGGCCCTGTCATTCTGCTCACAGGGAGCTATCATTCCATGGCATCGAGAAACAGCCACTACAGCTCCAGGACCCAGCTTCAGAGTTCTGGGGCCTATGTTTTATTTATTTATTTTATTTATTTTGTATATTTATTAGCTGTCCCCTCATTCCAATCGCATCTCGGGGTGGCTTACAACATGAAAACATACAATAATAAAATTCCATAAAAAATCAATTTAAAAATACACAACCACATCAACAAATTTAAAATATTTAAAATATGGGGTTAAAAAACCCCATATCCCCCCAACTAGGGCTGAAGCGGAATATCGCAGCGGTAGCTATTTCCGGCGGAAAGAGTGTTTCCGCAATTAGTGGAACGGCATGGCAGAGGCTTTCATTCCGCGGTTTCATTCCACGGTTCCGCTTATTTAATTCCGCAACTTAGTGGAATCGTGGAAACATGACATTTTCGCTATTTCCGCAATTC
>QEPC01009674.1:1825053-1864322 GCA_003113815.1 Sphenodon punctatus
TTCAGGAAGGGGAAGCCAGTGAAGCGAAGAGAGGAGGGGCTGCACATGGTCGAAGCGACTGGCGAGGTAGATGACCCTGGCAGCAGAGTTTTGGACAGAGATGAGGGGAGAAAGGTGAGACCGGGGAAGGCCAGTGAGAAGGAGGTTACAGTAATCGAGGCAAGAGATGAGACAGAGGGAGCAGACGTCTCAGAGCCACCCTGTCAATTGCCTCCCCCAGCAAGGTGTTTCAATGCTGGACCAGCTTGTCGACAGAGTGACCATCTAGGTCTAAGGTTAACTCCCTCAGAGCCTGCTGGAACCTCTGAGGTTCCATCAGCCTCCGAGAGCAGACCAACCTAACTGGTCCACTCCCCTTCTGGAGGAGGTGTGCTGAGGTTACAGGCAGGGACGGCTGTCCAATAGCTAGAAGCTGCCACTCTAGCCCTAGGACCCGCCATCAGTGTTCTGTTCCCTGGCATTCCGTGCATGGGGAGTTGTCATTTCACCATCTAAAGAAGCAGCCACTCTAGCCCCAGAATCCACCATCAGGATTCTGGGGACCTGTCAATCCACTCATGGGGCACTGTCATTCTACCTTTTCCTTACAAGTTAGCAACCTGCTGTTCATGGTGAGAGAGAGAGAGAGAGAGAGAGAGAGAGAGAGAGAGAGAGAGAGAGAGTCTCCCCACTTCTAGAAGGAGAGACAGACATGATCCCACCCATGCTGTCACCTGCACTATATGGCCAGAGAAAGAGAGAGGCTCCCCGCTAGAACGAGAGAGATGGGGGTGGAGGGGGAGAGGTGTATCCATCTCAAGCTGCCACCTGCCAGAACCAGCGAGAACTCTCATCTGTGCTCATGCTCAATGCCCACATCCAGCAGCAAACCTACCAGAATGAGATGGAAATAACACACAACGTATTATATGTGCCTGCCTGAGTGCGTTCCTGTACCTGTTACCACCTATCACATGATTTAATTAAATGTGCCCAATCAAACACTAATTCTAGGGACATCATTCAGCTCCCATGGGCTGTCATTCCATTGTACATGAAGTCAGTCATTCCAATCCCAAGAACCATCATCCATCTGGGTTATTGGGCCGTCATTCCACTGCTTCTGGATACAGTGGATAGGCAGGCCTACATTTATGTGGGCCGCATGTTGTGCAGGCCTGGGTTAAATAAACAGTTTTCTGGGATATATTGGTCAGGGTCAGGGTCCCCTTCTTCCATAAACTAAGCAACCCTGTAGTGTTTAAGGCAACAATCTGCTCTGACAGCATCGAGCTCCTCGCTAGGCTAAGAAGCAGCACTCCTTTGAGAGTGACTGTTCCACCCTAACCCTTTCTAGGAGTATGAGACAAGTCCATGCGGGGATGGGATGCTGGGTGGCATGGCGTGAATGATGGGAGCCAGCACGAAAAACCTTTTCCACAAGGTAGCAACCTGCTGCTCATGGCCAAGCAACTGCCCCTCCCCCCCATGGCATGCCTGTCCTGATGGCATCAAGCTCCTGTCTAGGCTAAGGAGCACTCTCCCTTTCAGAGTGACACTTCCACCCAACCCTAAAGACAAGTCTATGTGGGGATGTTGTTCCAGCCTTACCTTGTATTGGGAAAATCCGCCTTTTGGCTTCTCATAGTACCGCCAGACCGCGAACCTCATCGTCCTGATTTCTGGCAGCTTCTGCGGCTGCAACCTCCGCCAGGATGGTATTTTTGGGGGTCTGGCACCAGTGGCGGCATCATCATCACCCTCTCTGAAACAGGAACACATAAACAATACCTAAATAATATAATTCATTTGTGGTGATGCCTCAAGTCATTCCAAGAACAATGTAGTCCTTGGAAGAACCTCCCCCAACCTCCCAGACCCCTAAATCAGACAGGTGCAAATCCTGCCCTTCTTGGGGTGCTAGGGATGGCAATTAGAGACCCTGGTTGGCACATTTCTGGTTGGGTGCTTTCTGCTCATGCCTGGCTGCTGGAAGATCCCCCCACCCCCACCCCCACCCTATCTCTCTGTGGCAGACCCCTAAATCAGACACGTGCAAATCCTGCCCTTCTTGGGGTTCTGGGGATGGCAACTAGAAATCCTGGCACTGGCACGTGTTTGGGTGGGTACTTTCAGCTCATGCCTGACTGATGGAAAAGCCCCCCCCTCTCTGTGGCAGACCCCTAAACCAGACACATGCAAATCCTGCCCTTCTTTGGGTGCTGGGGATGGCAACTAGAGATCCTGGCATGGGCACATCACTGGATGGGTGCTTTCGGCTCGAGCCTGGCTGCTGCAAGAACACCCCCCACCCTCTCTCTCTCTGGCAGACCCATACCTAAGACACATGTAAATCCTGCCCATCTGCTGATGCCCACTGTTTCTGTTTCTGACTGATTGCCTGACTGCCCACCACCCACCCGCATGCCAATAAACAGAAATAAATTTTACAAACCTGGCATCAGTGGCACCTCCTATCCCCTTGTCTTCCTCCTCTGGCGAGGAGCCGACTTCCACCACCTCTGATGGTCCAGGCTGGGCCTCTTCCTCCTCCAACTTCCTCATTTTTCTTTTTCCATCCATTCCACACACAGCCAAACCAAGCACACAGCCAAACTTGAAACCACACACACACAGCGAAACCAAAACCAACCACCTCAATCAAACACACACGCACACACTCGAACTACCGTTTCCTGTTTCTGGGTTCCGGTGTGTTCACGGGACCAAATGATACCGATACCGATACCGATCTCTGCCGAAAGTTCGGCTGAACCAAACACCGAATGACCGAATCTGAACTCAATTCCCGGACCGAACGACTGAATGACCAAACGTCCGAACCACAGTCTGTTTGCACATCCCTATGGATTACTGTAATGTGCTCTACGTGGGGCTACGCTTGGTGACAGTTCGGAGCCTGCAGCTGGTGCAAAATGTGGTGGCTCACCTCATGAGGGGGCTGAGTTATCCTGAGCACATTACACCAGTGCTCTGTTCTCTGCACTGGCTGCCAATAGTCTTCCAGGCCCAATTCAAGGTGTTGGTTTTGACCTTTAAAGTCCTAAACAGCCAGGGACCCACCTATCTGCAGGATCTCCTCACCCTCCGGGACCTGAATCAGCCCCTGCAGTAGGCCAGGAGTGTCCTCTTTGAGGTCCCCTGGGTGTCGACTATCAGGAGTGTGTTCTCAGTGCCCACACCACAGCTGTGGAACTCTCTGCCATTGGAGGTCCGCCTATCCATGAACCTCCCCTCTTTCCATAGACACTATAAGACCTGGCTGTTCTGTGGTGCCTTTGGTGAGAGAGACAGATGATGGGTGGGGGGTTGTGTCAGGGATTTTTTTTTTCTACCAGGGTTATTTTAATGTGCATTTGTTTTACTGTTTTATGGTTATTTTAAGATGTTGTTAGCCACCCCAAGATGCGTGATCAGGAGGGGAAAGCATAAAAATAAGAGTAAATAAATAAATAAATAAAATAAATAAATCCTTCCATTACATAGATGGCAAAGTAAGTAAAGAGGTTCAGTACCTTGCTGTAGGATTCAAAGCAGGTGATGGCACAGACACAATAAAATTAACAAGTAAGTTCAGAGATACCAATGAAACCGTCTAAGTCCAAAGGTGGGGAACCTCAGGCGTGGGGGGCACATGCGTCCCTCAGTAAGTTTTTATGTGGTCCCTTTCCAGTTCCTGGATCTGGCTGCTGGATTCGATTCCTACCCCGAAGCACTGAAAAACTGAACACAGGGTAAGAGAGCAGAGAGGAGGGCATCCACCCATAGACAGGAGACAGATGCAATATGGTCCAATCCATAGCTGGACCCTCCTTTTCTTGAGCGCACCCCTGTCCCCAACTTCTGTGCTGCCCTCAGAGCTTGAAAGGATTTCATTATTAATTATTAATTATTAATTATTATAAAGATTTGTATAGCACAAGCTGTGTACCTGGTGCTTTACAGAACAAAGATAAAGGCGTGGTCCCTGCCTATGGCTTACAATCTAAAAAGACATGGAGGGGGCGACAAGGAGAGGGGACAAAGGGAAGACAAGGGAGAAGCAAACAAACATACAAGGACCCCTGGAAGGGAAAAGGTTCACCACCCCTCGTCTAGTCCAACCTAGTCTTTAAAATACTCAATTGAATTTTTTCCTGTTATCACCATATTTGGAACTGTCCCTTTGACTCCGATAGGGGGCAAGGACAGTGGAATAGGGGGACTCAGCTCCAGTCAGCTGCATATAGCTTGATCAGGGACTTCCCCTTCCTCCCCATCCCCTGACTGTTAATAACCATTTTTAAAATTATATCTCCTGTCCTGCACCATCCACAAACTTGTGTATGGCTAATGCATACATTTGAGAAAGGTGTATAGTCTTAATATGAAGACTGCAATAGATGGAAAATATGCCAACTTCTTTGGCAGTCTGTTCCAATGGTTAATTGCCCTTACTGCCATAAAAAGCCATCTGCTGATGGAAGGGGGTGGGATATACATTTTAATATAAATAAATAAATCAATAAAAAGAGGCACCTTATCTCCAGTTTGAAAATAATAAATTAGAATCTCATTAAAATTAAGATAAAATTTGGATTATGTTTATTTGGGGTTTTTTGAAAGCATTTATGGGACATTGAAGTAATTTGTTTTCTATGTAACGATAAACACTACATACTTTCTTTAATATTAAAGCAGATTCTCTCCCTAAGCTACTGAACAGCTCCTAAATTAATGAGGCTTGTGCTGAAGCTAAGAAAATTTACAACTCCAGGTGTTACCAATTAGAGCTAAAACAGATACTTTGTACCCACATTTAATGCATGTATTTTGGGGTACCACAGCAGGTACCTGATGGGTTACCAGGGTACCAATAGGGTACCTGGATACCCTAAAAAATCATTAATGTCTGGCATTGATTTTTCATTTTTCAAATTTCCCATCAGTATATCAGGTTGGAAAACACAAAAACCAAGATGGAAATTAAAAAAAAAAAAATTCAGTTAGAATTCAATTTTCTGAGATGGGAAATAAATTTTCCAGGATGGAAATTAGGTGTCGGAAGTATAAATCAATACATGTTGGTGTAAATCATTTTTTTTTAAAAGATGAAAAATCGGTACTGGAAGTTGACATTTTGTGACAGCAGGTACCTGAACTGGGTACCAATCGGTACCTGATGCTGTCAGGTCAATTCGGGTACCGAAAATTTAACAGGTATAACCGTTCATTTTAGATCTATGCAAGATGTTAATGCTAGCTACTAGAGTTTGGTTGTAAGAACAAAGTTCCCCATTATATTTGTAAATACCGGTTATGCTGACAAGTCACATGTTCAACATGAAAAGTTGTAGGTGAAGAGAAGGTTGTAGGTCAAGGCCTGCCAGGAGACATTACGGCTGTTCCTGGCTGGGGTTGTCAATGCCTCCCTTAGGGAGGACAGGGTGCCGAGCTGCCTCAAAGAGACTGTGGTGAGGCCCCTGATCAAGAAACCATATCTTGACATTGGCTCCCTGGGCAGCTATCGGCCAGTCTCTCCCCTTCCCTTTTTAGGGAAGTTTATTGAATGGGCGGTGGCGCAGCAGCTTCAAGGGCATCTAGATTGGGTCAGTTTTCTTGATCCCTCGCAGTCTGGTTTTCGCCCTGGGTTTGGCATGGAAACTGCGCTTGTGGCTTTGGTTGACAACCTGCGCCATGAATTTGACTGGAACAGATCTTCTATTTTAATTCTATTAGATCTGTTGGCTGCATTTGATACCGTTGACCACGAGATGTTGGTGGCTCGGCTGTGGGACTGGGCCAGGGTGGGCGTAATTGTTCTTGAATGGTTTTGCTCATTCCTGGATGGAAGAACTCAGCATGTGGTTCTCAGGGAATGTACTTCATCTGCCCAGGACCTCATGTGTGGAGTCTTATAGGGTTCTATTCTGTCCCCCCTCCTGTTCAATGTGTATATGCATGTGTTGTCATCAGTACACCAATGACACACAACTCTACCTCTCTTTTTATGCAGACCCAGAACCTGTAGTCTCGGTGCTCACCCAGTGCTTGGCAGCTGTGGGGGACTAGATGAAGTTGAATTCCGACAAGACGGAGGTGATGTTGGTGGGTAGGGCTGGGGTGGTGGTGGTCCCCATCATCTCCCCTCTATGGCCACACATGTTCGTAGTCTGTGAGCGCTCCTTGATTCACAGCTCCGCCTGGATCTCCAGGTGAAGGCTGTGGCGAGGAGAACATTTTGCCAACTACATCTGGTACGACAGCTTCGGCCGTATGTTTCAAACTCAGATATGGCCACCATCATCCATGCCTTTATCACCTCTAGACTAGACTACTATAATGCACTCTATGTGGGGCTGCCCTTGGGGATGGTCCGGAGGTTACAGCTGGTTCAGAATGTGGTGGACCACCTCTTAACGGGGACGGGTTGCCATGAGCACATCACACCAATGTTCCGTTCTCTGCACTGGCTGCCTATTATCTTCCAGGCCCAATTCAAGGTGCTGGTAATGACCTATAAATTCCTAAATGGCCTGGGCCCGGCTTACCTGCGGGACCACCTCAGGCCCCGGATTGCATTGCGGCCCCTGCGGTCAGCCAGGGACGCCTGACTCAAAATCCCCCAGGTTGCCCAGTTGGCGACGATGGGGAGGGCATTCTCAGTGGCCGAACCCAGTCTGTGGAACTCCCTCCTGATGGCAGCCCGCCTGGCCCCAGACCTCCCCTCTTTTCGTAGACAGTGTAAAACCTGACTGTTCCGCTGGGTCTTTGGAGAGGAAGATAGGTAGAGTGGGGTAGGTTGGCGATGGGGAATTCTGCCCTTTTAGTTCTTTTTATCATTTTAAATGTTTTTTATGATATTTTATGATATTTTATGTGTGTTTTATTGTTTATGTATTTTGTAAATTGCCCCGAGCTGCTCTGTGAGCAGGAGGGGGTGGAGTAGAAAAATAATAAAATAAATAAATAAATAAACACACACAAGTTTCCTATCAGCACATAGCTTCTGTTAAGTTCAAATACAGGCACCTCCCCAAATCCAGTTCGTCATCAGCTGAGAGACCACAGAGATGTTATTTTGAGTTAAGGTACATTGCTGGATTCAGGGCAGCTGAGATGATGTGTGTGTGACTTAGTACTGCAGCTTTCCCTGGCTCCTAAACGTCTTAACATAACCTAGGGAGATAGTGTGAACAGAATCTGTAACACCTTTACCCTTATCTGCAGATCAAAATGTTAGGATTCAGTTTACAATTGCTTGTTTTGAAGGAAAATTACAGGAACACACACCAAAGAACCACATGCCACACAGTACTGTTATGGGAAGGGCACAACTTTATTGTATACAACATCACCCACAGCATCCTATATCAGGGTATGCCCTGCTATATCGTGTGGTGCCCCCAAATCAGGGGTTCTGCCACTCAGTGGCTAGTGGGAAACCCCTAGCAGGGCATACCCTGTGCCAATAGCGGAGAGGAAACCATGATCGGCTTCAGCCATCAGCTAAATTTGTAGAGGGGGTGGGAGGATGAAGTGGCTGCCCCACTCTCACCTTTCAGAGGTCCTCCGTTATTCCAGGACAGCTGCCCATAGGGGGCAAGGAGAGTGGAATAGGGGGAGGCAGCTCTAGTCAGCCACACACACTCCGATCAGGGACCTCTCCCCATTCTCTGGTTGTTAATCGCCATAAAAAAAATTATATATAGGGCACATTTCATCAATGGATACTATGAGGATAGGCGTTAACAATTGGTGGGAGGAAACTATTGGGTGTCCCCTCTCTTGTCTCTTTTTGTTCACAGCTGCAGTAACATTGGTATAACTGGTAAGGCAATCAAGATATTGTCACCAAACTGAAAATGCAATGGCTATGCAATGTGTTTATTGTTATATCTGGTAACACCTACTGGTTCATCCCACTGGATGTGTCAGGGTTATACTCAGTCTTTTCCTCTTATGCTATGAAGCATCCAAAGTAGGGAGCTTCCAAAACTGTCTTTTATTTCCTGATTTGCCCTTGATATATTCAATGTAGAACATAATTGTTCCCAAAGCCTGTATTAATCTTAACATAATTGCTTGGGATTATTTATTTATTGGGCTGTAGTGGATTGTGACCTTGAAATAATGCTGTCTGAAGAACATACTATAAAATAGATGCACTTCTTTAAATTTTATGCATTCTCTTAACATAGTATTCTCCCAATGCTTGGATTTAAACCTAGGCATTCTTGCTAGCCCTTCAGAAAAAAAGAGAGAGAGAGGACGCTTTGTGGTCTTCTACGAGCTATATAATTCCTATTCGAGTCATGTCACTATAATGCATGTTGTTTTAAGTTCACAGTTTCATTTTAAATTAGAACAAGGGCATGATTAACAAGTCACTTTACTGTAGCTACATCTTTGCCTGTTACAAAAGGAAAAGAACAAGTTAGAACACCATTTTATTACCACTGTGCAGAATAATTTGGTTCCCCTTTGGATTTATATTTATAACATTGGCTTTTTGATGAGTGTGTTCAGATTGAAGAAACCTTATTGCATATTCTCTAGCCTCTTGAAAGGAGGAACAAAACATTTTTCTTTAGATAAACCAAGTGAAAGGCTTTAAGACATTGTCTTAAAAATTAAGCTTCTAAGACAAGTGTATGTTCTAACAGAAGGACCTTTTGGTGCAGAAATTTTCTGGGAAAATGGATTTACCCCAAATATATCAATTCTTCTTTGTTTACCATTCTATAACCAAATAAGTTAAAGGCAAAGGTTCCTCCAAACCCAACCAAACAAGGAGTGATTTAGACACAGGATAAGGGGCAAATGTCTTGGACATGGATACAAGAAAAGTAACCCCTGCTTTCAGATTGGGGATAAGGGGGTCAGGGTTTCCTATATATTATAGTGAAAGATATGGGCAGAGTTAAGGAAGATGGCTATGCATGTGAAGGTAAGATGTCTTCTGTGGATTCTGCTGCAGCATACTAATCTGCAAGGGCAGTTGCTTGTAGTTTAGGTGTTTCTGCAGAAACCCCTTGAAAATTCCTGATATATTCTTGATTCGTGTTTTGCCATGTTGATATATTAATATATATTGTTGCCATGTTGATATTCTTGATATATTTGTGGTTGGCCATGTTGGTCACAAATATAGGAGATGAGACAATGTTATTCCAATGATGTGTTTTATTGGACCAACTGATGTTCGTGTGAGCATGGACCAACATTTTTTGGTGAGAATATGCAAGCATTTTGGCTATATCCTGTGGCCCCAAAGTTTGCACAATCCTACCAACAGAAGTTGGTCCAATAAAAGGTTTTATTTGAACTACTTCATCTCAGTTTCTCACATATTTTGACTGTTCAAAGCTGCCTGGATTTGAGCATTCAATTAATCATCAATCATCATCATCCATTTCCTAATTTTGTCCTGTTTATTCATTTAAGACCCTGAGGATGGTGAATTTTATCAGTTTGCTATCCGTGCAGGACTACTGGACATAACATATTAACACAAGCAAAATCTGTTGCAGACAAGTACATCACATCCTGCAGCCCATGGATTAAAATAGCACTAGCCCAAAGCAGTGAGTGTGTAGCTTTTACATTACCACAAAGCACCAACCCATCCTCTATATCCCCAGGGCAGGACCGTGGAAATGGAGTAATGGATGTGTTGAGAACTTGGCTATTGGCTCTACCCCAATTAAAGCAGATAATCCATAGAGCTCTCTTTGCAATCCGTAAACCACTAGGACATATGTATCTGTGTTTCCAAGGAGTTTAGTGACTTCATAGGTGACCCAATTCCTCATGCACCTGCTAGTTCCGTTAAAGCTAGAAAAAAAATTGAATATGCGAAATATGTGGGATCTGTTTCATGTTTTATAGACAAAAATAAGCCATCCCAGCTACACCACCACAAATTAAAATCTAATTACAGATACATTAATCTTTTTGTGGACTTCTCTAATCTGTATTTTTCCTTATTTCTCATGCCCTGGCAGCTTTCAAACATACTGCATTCCTTCTAAAATAGAATCTCTTCCTCTTCCCTCCACTTTACCTGCACACCTGTCCAATATAGGCAAAAAGGTGTCTCAAAAACAAGGGTGGGGAGAGGCTAGTTCTACTGTAATACGCCAGTTTTGTTTTAGAATGGTAACTTTTGCACATGCTTTTCCTTCTTTTTCTTTAGGTATTCTGCCAATCAATTTCTGGGAAAGCAGTGGCACTCATTTTATTCTACAATTTCTTCCCTGATTTTTTCCAATTTTACAACATCTTAATTGTCTGCTAAGGGAAAAGAAAATGAGGCCTGCCCTTTTGCATTCTCAGAGTAACCTTTTCTGCTTGAAAGTCTCCTGAAAGATACAACCTCTTCTGCAGCAGGTGTAGTTTTAATGATGCTTTGATGCCATATGTCAAATCTCATCACTTGCTGTGAGGAGTGACATTTCTTTTGATAGCTCCTAGCAACGGCAATCCAAGTTGTTGGTGGTCAACTCACACTATACAAATAACTCCTGCAGCAAGTACATTGAATTTCAGTTTCATGCCAGGTTGCACACACAGTATATACTGCTATTTTTCTGGTTCCCTTTAAAATAAAATAAATCAATCTACATTGTTAAGTACAGCACACTATTTTAAAAAGCTATATTTTTGAATTGCATTTTCAAGTTCTTGAGTCAATCACACCTTGAGATTTTTTATTTTATTTAATTATTTATATTAAAATGTATATGCCACCCCATCCTGCCTCAGGCATTTTGGGATGGCTAACATGTTAAAACATATGTAAAAAAAACATAGCAATAAAGCTATAATTTAAAACATGTATTCATATTGTGGTTTCACAATCCAGATTACAGCTGAAACAAGTAATTGCTACTTGTCCTTCCAGATATCACAGTGGCCATTTTTACACACACCTTAAAGTTCCAGATTTTTCAATCTTCTGCGTTTATAAGTCCACAAGTAAGTCCTGGGTGCATTTTTCACACACACACTGGCCAGAGGCACTTCCTAGATGCAGTTTTCATACAAACACTGCCCTGAGGCAGCCTAAAGTAGCCGCAGCTGTAGATGTGACAGGCTGCCATGGAAACCAAGTGACCACAGCTGCCTGGAGCAAAGCAGTTTACCAGGAGAACCTTTTACACACAAAAGTTCTGGGAGAAGTTCTATGCAGAAGTTCAAAGAGCCAGATGTTTAAGATCTGGGTGAGTGATTTAGACACACCAAAAGTTCAGGATGTAACAGCAAACATGCAGGAGAAATGTGTGTGTAAAAACACCCAGTATCTGCAGTATCCGATGCCGACTTGGTTATCGATTGGTATTCGGTTTAATATCCAGTGGTTATCTGGTTAACTGCATTGCCCTTTGACTTTGGCCCTTTTTACACAAGACAGACCCATTCACACCCACACAGGTCCCATGGCCCACGCACCTCCATCCGTCGCCCACAAACAGAACAATTTGTCAAAATTGTGATTGTGCGATGCATGAGGATGGGTGTGCACCAGTGTACCACCACCTCCCTGAACTGCCCCTGCACCAGTTCTCACATCCTTCTCCCTCACAGCCATGGCCCATATAAAAAGGGCCTTTGTTTGTTTGTTTAAGACAAACACATTCCCTCCCTCTGTCTGGACTGGTCCAGTTATGTGGTGATGCATTAAGTGGTAATCAGTAATATCCAGTATTCTCGTATGACAGTTAACCTACGCGGTTCTAGATCATTACTAAATAACCACCAAGCTATCAAGAATACTGGATATTAACCATGGATATTTTTTTCCTATCCATTTTAGCCCTAATCCAGACCCTTCTGCATACGGAGAATGTTACAATTTTACCTTTTAACAATTATCAAAACTAATATAGCTTGGGGGAAAATAATTAATTATTATATATTGTGTGCATGCATTTATAAGCCAGCAGTGGCGATCTGAAAGATATGACATTCATAGAACATAACTTTATGATAAAAATAATGTTTTGCAGTATTTGTAAAACACCTACAGTGATTTCAAAGCTCTTTAATAAGAAGTAATTAAGATTCACAGTTTAACAGCAAAGATGATCAAATTCAGTTCTCACTAGTCAATCTGTTCAGAGAGTTGAAGGCGCCACAGCTCATTATGCTTAGGACTGCTGTGCAAGCTGATGTCCTCTACGATTTGGGAGCCCTTGTTGTCAGGGCCTACCTTAGAATTTGTGAAGTACAGGACAAAGATAAAATGTGCGCCCCTGCTGGCCCCTCCCTCTCCTTTATGGCCCTTCCCCCTTAGAGGCACCCTTGGGATAGGTGCCTGTTTGAGCCCTGCCAGTAGGAGTAGGGTTTCACCCTATGTCATGGTGAATAAGAGCCACTACGAGTCCCCCAGAAGTAGAGAAAATAGCAAGACTGGGGGTGGTCACCCCAGGTCGACTTACGGCAAAGCCAGCTCAGTTTGTTGCCAACATTGGTGAAAGTATGCAATATTTTGGGAGCACACAGGGCCCTTCCTCAGGCATAGAAAAAGACTAAAACCATGGATTCCGGTTTCTAAGATACCTAAGGAAGGGCCTTCTGTGACCTAAATGCTCTCACCAACAGAAGTTAGTACAATAAAATATACCATCTGACCTACATCACATGCCATGCTGTCTCCATCTCTAGCATTTGGGACAAACACAGTAACTGTAACTGTAACTTATCGCCCATACTCCAGCCCGTGCACTTCGCTCCTCCTCTGTCCCTTCTCTCACCCTTCCACACCTTCCTTGCTCCCCTAAGCGCCTTCGTCCCTTCTCACTTGCTGCCCCCCATGCCTGGAACTCCCTCCCTGTCCACATCCGCCTTGCACCCTCCCTTCATACCTTCAAATCTCTCCTTAAAACTCACCTCTTTCGCTCTGCTCTGTCTGACTCTTTATCCTGCTGAGCCACTATTCCTATACCTACGATCGGTTTACCCTTATCCTTGCAACATGGACCTGCCTGCTGTCATTCTCATCGTAACCAAGCCAAGTACGTGCACTTGAGACCTCGCATCTTCATGAATGTTAGACCCCTTGTCTCTCCCTCTGTTCCCCTTCCTAAGTCTCTCCCCCAGCTCCTGTCTCTCAGATTGTAAGCCCTAGGGGCAGGGACCGTGTCTATTTTATTACTTTGTAAAGTGCCAGGTACACTGCTTGCACTATATAAATGTTTGTTAATAATAATAATAATAATAATAATAATAATAATAATAATAATAATAACTGCTCACCATCTAGGTTTATTACTAATGGTGTCTCATCCAAAATACTAAGTCAAATCTTTCTCTACTTGCTATACCATACCATATTGGCTATGGTTGCTTGTAAGCTGGATATCATGTGTTTTTAGTCTAAATATTTGCTTTATAAATGTATCTGGTAATTGTCCCAATATTAGTGACAAAAATGTATATGAGCAACTAGAAGTTGCTAGAAAGTGTGTGAAGTATATAGAGTGAGTTTGCTTAGCGTGTTCTGGGATAATCCAAAACGATACTTCTCATGTTCACCATATTAGTTATCAAATTCCTGAATCATTCAGTCTATTAAATTAATGCACTGTTTTAGCAATTAGTCATAACATTCAGTATATATTAAGAGAATGAGTTTATAGGAATGGTTTGTTCTTTCTAGGGAAGACAGGAATTAGTAGGAGATTAGAAACCTAGTATTCTATCATAAAACTCAGAGCTGGTTCCTTCATGATTTATCAATTTGTGTATTTGAAAGACTTTATGTCTTGGAATATGGTGGCGCAGAATGCAGCTGCCCGTCTCCTTTCCAGGATGGGTCATTGGGAACACATTATACCAGTTTTCTGCATTCTGCACAGGTTACCTACAGCTTTCCAGGCACAATTCCAGGTGCTGGTTTTGACCTTTAAAGCCCTACATGACCTGGGACCTATGTATCTGAAAGACTGCCTTTCCTATCATTTTCCGTCATGACCCCTGCAGTAGGGGTGTGCACTAGGGACCCATGTTGTCTTTTATTTTTGTTTTTTGTTATTAAAAACCATCATTTTTGTTATCATCAATAATGATTTTTTTATTTGTTATCAGTGTCATCAGTATTGATTTCAAGCAATAACAAAGTTTTTGTTTTCGGTATCATTTCTGTTGTGGGCTGCCACCAGTGGCAGAAGTGCCAGTAGACACCTGCCCCAGATTTCTCAGAAGTTGAACTCCTTCCTCATTATAATGCAGTAGTAATAAGTTCACAATGACAATATGAAAAATGGCTAATATGTATGTCTAACCTAAACATACACCTAATAAACTATACTATATGCAATATATTCCTAAGTATTCATATCAATAAACGTCTATCTAAGTATCTGTCTATCCTATTCCTATCCCATAATGCAAAGATAGCATTCTACCATATATAATAAAAAAGCATAGTATCTACCAATATCTTTATATGTAATCTACCTAATATACCTGGAACTAATATATCTATATATAATATGGACGGGGGAGACAGATGGGAAGGGGAAAATTATTTTATTTATTTATTTATTACATTTATACCTTGCCCCTCCTGAAACAGCTCGGGGCAGCTTAAAATCTCAAAATAATAATAATAATAATAATTGTATATAAATACAAACATAAAATATTTAAAACATGCATAAAATACAACTATTAAAACAGGACATGATAAATAATACAATAAATACGGGTGAAGGGGGATAAAAACCCTCTCTAACCCCCCTCCCCCCCTCCCCAAAGGACTGGGCAAACATCCAGGTTTTACAAATTCGCTGGAATGTTAAAAGGCTCGGGGACAGGCGAGCTTCCCCCGGGAGGGAATTCCAAAGATGTGGCCCAACCACTGAGAATGCCTTCTTCTTTGTGGCCCCTCACTTAACATGGGGGACCTCCAAGAAGGCACCCCCGGCAGACCGAAGGAGCCACCCTGGGGTGCGGAGGGCGAGGCGGTCCCTGAGGTACAAGGGGCCCAGACCATGAAGGGCCTTATAGATTAATACCAGAACCTTGAACCTGGCTCGACTCACTATTGGCAGCCAATGCAGAGTCCGGAGCACAGGTGTTATGTGTTCCCGACGACCCATCCCCGAAAGGAGTCAGGTCGCCGCATTCTGCACTAGCTGCAGCCTCCAAACTAGGAACAAGGGCAGCCCCACGTAGAGTACATTGCTGTAGTCCAGCCTCGAGGTGACGAAGGCATGGATGAGGGAGGCCAGGTCCAGGCCAGAGATGTACGGATGCAGCCTCCGCATCAGATACAACTGGTGGAAAGCGGCCTTCGCCATTACCTCCACCTGTCGCTCCAGGAGGATATCTGCATCCAACACCACCCCCAGACTCCGAACCTGCTGAGCTATAGGAGGGCGAACGCCCCCTGTCAGGGGGGCCAACACCTCCCTCGCTCTCCCAAACAACATCACCTCCGTCTTATCGGGGTTGAGCTTCATTCTGCTCTGCCACATCCATTCAGTCACAGCCTCCAGACAGTGGGATAGCACCGAGACAGCAGGGTCTGGGTCAGTTGAAAAAGAGAGGCACAGCTGAGTTTCATCAGCATATTGGTGAAATCGCACCCCGAACCCTCTCATGACCTACCCCAAGGGCTGCATATATACATTGAATAACCATGGAGACAGAATGGAACCCTGTGGAACGCCTCAGGATAAAGCGCGGGGGCAAGATGTCTCAGCCCCCAGCACCACCCACTGGCTTCTCCCCGAGAGGAACTATAGGGTATTTCTATCTAATCTCTATCTATATTACCAATATCTGTAATCTATATCCATCTATATACCTAAACCTAAACCTACCTACCTACCCGTACAGGGAGAGACAGACAAGGGAAGGGAAAAGGGAAAATTAAAGGTATAAGGACAGGTAACAATGAGGGCTGGGGAAGATTTTAGTGCAAGCACCAGAGTTCTGTAAATGCAACCTGACACAGCAAGAGTTCACATAGAATAAGCGTCAAATAGCCTGGCCCTGCAACATAAAGGGTTGCAATGTCCTCTCCAGAACCCCCATGATTGGGTCTGGGTGGTAGGAGGCATCGATCAATCACAGGGTGCTATGCAATTGCCTGGGACCTGCTTGCGCTGCTCATTGGCCAGCGATTACATCCATCCGGTCCTTCCCCTCCCATTACAAAGCCAGTTCGAGTTCAACACTGTTTCTGGCTCCAAGATATCTGCTCCCTCCTCCCCGCTCCACATTTCCCTCCAAAAACACCTGCCAGGTAATAACAAAATCAATAACAACTGTCATTATCATTATTTATCTTTGTTATTATTTATCTTTATTATCATTATTGCAATTACGATAAAGAACCCTTCCCGTCTGTCTCCCCCTTTCCATATTATATATAGATATATTAGTTGTAGCTATATTAGGTAGATTATATATATATATATATTAGTAGATACTAGGCTTTTTTGTTATCATTATCAACGGAAATGAAGTGTACACCCCTACCTTGAAGTTGACAAGGGATGCCCTTTTGTGGATTCCCCATGGTACTCTTGTTCTATTGACAGGGGTGCGCAGGGGGGCATTCTTGGTTGCTACCCCAATGCTGTGGAACTTCCTCCTCTGGAGGTCCATCTGAGTCTGAACCTGCACATCTTTTGAAGGCAGTGTAAAACTTTTCTTTTCATTAAATCATTTGTTAAAGCATAAAGTGGGGATAGGGATAGGTGGGAGGCTGGGGGAGGGGGTTGGAGTGGGTTGGGTTTTGTGGGGGATTGTATTTTAATGTCTATTAATTCTATTTTATGTTTTTTGTAAGCTTCTAAGGGGAAGGATGGGGTAGAAAATGCAAATAAATAAATAAACAAAGCAAGCAAATTGTAGTGTGATTTATCATCCTGGTGCTAAGTTACTGCCGGATTAAGTCTACAATACAGCACAATAATCTAGATGAATCTCATCACATGTGCCCTTTCTACAAGAAAACCATTTACAACTCACATACACTCAGAACACTTTCTAGGGTAGTCACCTCAAGTATTCAAACTACAGTCTGCCTTTTAGGCAACCAGCAGCTCTTCGTTTGCAGTTCCCCTATGTTTGGTTCTTGAAAGGATGTGTAAACACTAAGTATTTTCATAACAGTACTCTGCCTCCTCCTGAATCAGGCTGAGTGCTTATTAGGGACCTTAAAAGGTCCCTAACTATTTGTGCTGAGTTTTGTTTATGGTCACACCAGACCAGCTGTTCCTCATTAATTACTTAGTAACTAGAGCTATGGTTCACAAATCTTTGGCTGTAGAAATCCATTTTGAGACTTTAAGATAATTCCATGACCTCATACATGAACAAAGACATGCAGAGCACATCAAATACTAGTCAGGATTGTGTCCTGATCTACAGATGGAATGATCCAGCATGAGGTCCCATAGAAATACAAATAAAATAAAACAAACAAACCCACAGTTTGAAAACCTCTTGCCTGAAGGCACCTTTACCAAGCAAGGGTTACAGTAGAATGAGCCCTCTTAAAGGGAAAGCATCATGTTCATGCCAGTTACAAGCATATTAACTTATGAATAATACAATAATTAGAACAGAAAACTGCTACAAAGCCTATCATCATCTTTGTAGTGTGGGGCATCTTGTAATGGAGGGGGTGACAGGCATGTGCAACATGTGCGGTCGTATATGGCCCCGCGGGAGATTGGGGCCTCGCTCCTGGAGTCTGGTCTGTTCTGCTGTCAGCTGCGCCTGATTCAAATCCATGCCGCCAGAGCTGCTAGCTAGCCATCCCCAATCAGCTGAGTTCAGCTCAGCTGTAGCCCCGCAGTGAGGGGGTGGGGAAAGAGGAGGAGAGCAGCAGCAGCACCACCAGCCTCAGGAGGAGGAGGAGGAGGAAGTAAGTGGAGGCGGAGTTGAGGATACGGACAAATGGAGACTTGAGAGGCTAAAGCAACAGTTGCCACTCCAAGGAGGCAAGCAGGGCTCAGAGACCCTGAGCCCCGCTTGCCTCCTCCCACGGCAGAGTCCCACTTTGGATGCACCTCCCTNCAACATCACCTCCGTCTTATCGGGGTTGAGCTTCATTCTGCTCTGCCACATCCATTCAGTCACAGCCTCCAGACAGTGGGATAGCACCGAGACAGCAGGGTCTGGGTCAGTTGAAAAAGAGAGGCACAGCTGAGTTTCATCAGCATATTGGTGAAATCGCACCCCGAACCCTCTCATGACCTACCCCAAGGGCTGCATATATACATTGAATAACCATGGAGACAGAATGGAACCCTGTGGAACGCCTCAGGATAAAGCGCGGGGGCAAGATGTCTCAGCCCCCAGCACCACCCACTGGCTTCTCCCCGAGAGGAACTATAGGGTATTTCTATCTAATCTCTATCTATATTACCAATATCTGTAATCTATATCCATCTATATACCTAAACCTAAACCTACCTACCTACCCGTACAGGGAGAGACAGACAAGGGAAGGGAAAAGGGAAAATTAAAGGTATAAGGACAGGTAACAATGAGGGCTGGGGAAGATTTTAGTGCAAGCACCAGAGTTCTGTAAATGCAACCTGACACAGCAAGAGTTCACATAGAATAAGCGTCAAATAGCCTGGCCCTGCAACATAAAGGGTTGCAATGTCCTCTCCAGAACCCCCATGATTGGGTCTGGGTGGTAGGAGGCATCGATCAATCACAGGGTGCTATGCAATTGCCTGGGACCTGCTTGCGCTGCTCATTGGCCAGCGATTACATCCATCCGGTCCTTCCCCTCCCATTACAAAGCCAGTTCGAGTTCAACACTGTTTCTGGCTCCAAGATATCTGCTCCCTCCTCCCCGCTCCACATTTCCCTCCAAAAACACCTGCCAGGTAATAACAAAATCAATAACAACTGTCATTATCATTATTTATCTTTGTTATTATTTATCTTTATTATCATTATTGCAATTACGATAAAGAACCCTTCCCGTCTGTCTCCCCCTTTCCATATTATATATAGATATATTAGTTGTAGCTATATTAGGTAGATTATATATATATATATATTAGTAGATACTAGGCTTTTTTGTTATCATTATCAACGGAAATGAAGTGTACACCCCTACCTTGAAGTTGACAAGGGATGCCCTTTTGTGGATTCCCCATGGTACTCTTGTTCTATTGACAGGGGTGCGCAGGGGGGCATTCTTGGTTGCTACCCCAATGCTGTGGAACTTCCTCCTCTGGAGGTCCATCTGAGTCTGAACCTGCACATCTTTTGAAGGCAGTGTAAAACTTTTCTTTTCATTAAATCATTTGTTAAAGCATAAAGTGGGGATAGGGATAGGTGGGAGGCTGGGGGAGGGGGTTGGAGTGGGTTGGGTTTTGTGGGGGATTGTATTTTAATGTCTATTAATTCTATTTTATGTTTTTTGTAAGCTTCTAAGGGGAAGGATGGGGTAGAAAATGCAAATAAATAAATAAACAAAGCAAGCAAATTGTAGTGTGATTTATCATCCTGGTGCTAAGTTACTGCCGGATTAAGTCTACAATACAGCACAATAATCTAGATGAATCTCATCACATGTGCCCTTTCTACAAGAAAACCATTTACAACTCACATACACTCAGAACACTTTCTAGGGTAGTCACCTCAAGTATTCAAACTACAGTCTGCCTTTTAGGCAACCAGCAGCTCTTCGTTTGCAGTTCCCCTATGTTTGGTTCTTGAAAGGATGTGTAAACACTAAGTATTTTCATAACAGTACTCTGCCTCCTCCTGAATCAGGCTGAGTGCTTATTAGGGACCTTAAAAGGTCCCTAACTATTTGTGCTGAGTTTTGTTTATGGTCACACCAGACCAGCTGTTCCTCATTAATTACTTAGTAACTAGAGCTATGGTTCACAAATCTTTGGCTGTAGAAATCCATTTTGAGACTTTAAGATAATTCCATGACCTCATACATGAACAAAGACATGCAGAGCACATCAAATACTAGTCAGGATTGTGTCCTGATCTACAGATGGAATGATCCAGCATGAGGTCCCATAGAAATACAAATAAAATAAAACAAACAAACCCACAGTTTGAAAACCTCTTGCCTGAAGGCACCTTTACCAAGCAAGGGTTACAGTAGAATGAGCCCTCTTAAAGAGAAAGCATCATGTTCATGCCAGTTACAAGCATATTAACTTATGAATAATACAATAATTAGAACAGAAAACTGCTACAAAGCCTATCATCATCTTTGTAGTGTGGGGCATCTTGTAATGGAGGGGGTGACAGGCATGTGCAACATGTGCGGTCGTATATGGCCCCGCGGGAGATTGGGGCCTCGCTCCTGGAGTCTGGTCTGTTCTGCTGTCAGCTGCGCCTGATTCAAATCCATGCCGCCAGAGCTGCTAGCTAGCCATCCCCAATCAGCTGAGTTCAGCTCAGCTGTAGCCCCGCAGTGAGGGGGTGGGGAAAGAGGAGGAGAGCAGCAGCAGCACCACCAGCCTCAGGAGGAGGAGGAGGAGGAAGTAAGTGGAGGCGGAGTTGAGGATACGGACAAATGGAGACTTGAGAGGCTAAAGCAACAGTTGCCACTCCAAGGAGGCAAGCAGGGCTCAGAGACCCTGAGCCCCGCTTGCCTCCTCCCACGGCAGAGTCCCACTTTGGATGCACCTCCCTGAGCTGGGTTCCCCTGTGCACTCAGGGTGGTTTTAGGCAAGACGCAAATGGCGGTTGAGCCCTTTATCAGCCGCCATTGTTGTCAAGGCAGATCGCTGCTGTGCCGGCTTCATGCCGCACTTCCTGGTTCTTTGTCCGAGTGCGCACATGCAGAAGAGCGTGCATGCACACAACACTCCACACCGTGTCTGATGCTCTTCTGAACATCAGGCATGGCTGTGAGAGGAAGACGGGTGCCCGATTGCGGCACTGGACGATCCCGCTTGTGAGCGGGATTGTCTAAAAGCGCCCTCGGTCTGCACTCCATGGCTTTGCTGAGGGCTGCTGCTTCTGCTACTGCATACCACCTGCTTTGTGCCTGCTCCATTAAGCTGGGAGAGCAAGCTTGCTGATGGTAGTAGCTTCCCCTCCACCAGAGGCACTTTCTCGCCGAGCCTCTCTGAATTGCCTTTCCATGGCTCCTCACTTGCCTTTACCTCCTAGGTGCTCTGCATAGTAGCAGCATGATCAGGGATATAAAGCTGTTTGTTTACAAACAGCTCCTCCCCACGTGGATGATCAGAAGGTTGCTACCATGTAAAAAAGGTTCTTTGAGATGGCTCCAAACATTCTCACAAATGCCCTTCTCTTACGGGCAGATACCAAGCTCACTAGTTTGAAAAACCATGTGATGGTCTCAAGCCCCCGCAGTATTAAGCAGTTCCTTCTAACCCTGAGTGTGCAAGAATAAAATTCTTTGTGGAGTTGGAAGGGTGGGTATTTGTGAGAATGTTCAGAGCCATGTTGAAGAGCCTTGTTTATAAGCTAGCAAACTTCTGTTCTTCTTTGAGTGGCTCCTCCCATTCTCACAAATGGGAGAGTACCAAGCCTAGATGACTATGAAAATAACATGTTTCATCAGTCAATAAAGTGTCATTTATTTTGACTGAAAACTTTGTATTATTTTTTTATTTTATTTGATTTTTACAAGTAACAAGAGGTTTTTAAATGTGACCAGTAGAACCCAATATAAAGAGTCCTAGAGCAGTCTTCAGAGTTTAAATGCAAAGCATAACACTTCGTAAAAGTATGCAGGGAGCTCCAGGTTGCAGCCCTGTAGATCTCTTGGGGAGAGATATTGGAAAAAGCAGCTGTGGAAGCACCCATACGCCCTGCTGAATGGACCCCCCCAGGGGCCTGCTCCCTGCCTGCTTCCCCCCTCCCTTAGAGAAGGGGGGGAGCACTGCCCCCTCCTTTCCCATGATGGTGGGCAATTGGGCGTTTTCCAAAACTTAAGTGCCACTGCCAGGAGCAGACATCCATCCCCTGATTTCCCCCCACCCCCAAGTGGGCTGGCTCCCCAACCCCACCCTCTGAAAATATGCAGATTTGCATAAGTGGGTGGGGTGTAATTATTCAAATTAGGCCCCACGCCAAGACTTCGCACATGACCCCACAAACCCTAGGGCCGGCCCTGGGGGTGACCCAAAGTGAGCCACTCACCATATATAGGAGAGTCACGTCAATCTGGATTGAAGGTAGGTGGTATCTTCAGTAAAATAGTTTTAATACCTAGGTGACTGTTCCATTACAAATCTTTCTGTGTCTTATTAATACCAAAACAATGGAGAAAAAAAGTTTTATTTCTGTGTGAATTATTATTTTAAGCTTTTATATAGTGCCAGCGATGTATCTAGTGCTTTACAGAGAATAAGATAGACACGGTCCCTGCCTGAGAGCTTACATTCTAAAGACATGGGGAGGGGAGACAGGGAAGGGGGAACAGAGGGAGAGACCAGGGAAGTGAAATTCAGGAGGATGCAAGAACTCAAGTACACTTTCTTAGCTTGGTTACAGTACATCGGGAGTCTGCAGATAACAGGTGGGGGATAAACCTGGGTGGGGATGGTTAGCAGGAGTTAGGAAGGGCGGAACGAAAGAGGTGGGTTTTGAGGAGGGACTTGAAGGTACGAAGGGAGGGGACAAGGCGGAAAAATATTCCACGTAACCTGGCAACCTTACTTTACAGTAAACTCTTATGACTCATCTATAAGCAAATAAGAAAGTAATCTCCTTTCACATAAGAAAAGTGAATTCACAGAAAATGAAAAACTTGGCATAAACTGTTTCCCACACAATTTTCTTACTTGTGTGAGTAGATTAACTCTCAGGGTCTTGCATTAGTGGTTTGTAAATAATGTGCAAGTGTTAGGGCAAAAACAATGTTTAACAATGGTGCTAAATCCCTCCTGCACATGTCTTCTAATATGGGAAGAATAGCAAGACCCAACAATTACATAAATAAAACAAGCAGGAGAGGAGACTCATATGAATTAGGTCTGAAATGAGAATGAAATTCATTCTCATGAGAATCTCGTGAGAATCTCACAAACCTGGTAAAATATCAAAAATACCCCCCAAATGATCTGTGTATGTGAAAAATAGCCACACATGTGCAAAATGGTCCTAGTGGCCATTTTTGCACATGCATAGATCATTTTCCAGCTATTTTGAGGTTCTTGAGAATCTTGTGAGAATGCCCAATTCTCATGAGATTCTTGAGATGAGAAAATCTCATTGAGAAACCTATTCTCTACGACATTTTTGAGAAGGACAAAAGTCAGCCCTCATGTGAATTCACCCATAATCTTGGTTCAGGTTGAAAAAGTTAACTGGTATCTCCAGAGTTCACTTGCCTCACTCTCACTCTCCATATCCTGGTTATGCCTCCCCAACTTTTCAACCATGCAGAAGATTATGTAGTTTTTCATAATATGGCTTCCCCCTGCTTTCATTAATGCTGTGCTCATCAGTACAATAATGAAATAACAACATTGAAACTGCATTCACACCTTACGGTGGCGCAGTGGCTGCACTTCCACAAGGAGAACATGCATACGGCAGGGGAAGGAGGCTGAGGCTGTCACAACTTCTGGTGTGAATGGGGTTTTGCTGCAACAATACTCACGAATGACAGGGCTCAAAATCCAGCTGGATTGAATATTGTTGTGGCAAAACCTCATTTGCACCGGAAGATATGATGGCCTCCGCCTCCTTCCCCCACCGCATCATCTCCTCACGGGAGTGCTGCTGCCATGCCACTGTAAGGTGTGAATGCCATATAAGATTGAACTCATCAAGTTTCAAAGTTAACATTCACAAAGTGAATGGAGCCTCTTGCAGGTCAAAAAAATGGCACTGAATTGTTTTCTAATCTCTTCATATTTTGAAGATTAATCTCTGCAATCCAAAAAGGCTAAAATGCAGAGTCACTTTCTATTCAAATGAAAACGTTAATATTGTAGGACAATATTGCAGTAAAATATGAGGACAGCAAATGAGTTCCACTTTATTGAACTGGCTTAATTTCTACTAACCTATTATTCAAACAACGCGCATGCATAAAAATACAGAAACTACTTTCTCTCAGGTGCAGAACATGTAGGGTGAAATCCTGACTCCATGTTCTTCAGTGAGAATGAATCTGTCTTCAGTGGAGTCAGAATTGCACCCATAATGTCTTTATGAGTAATTTCCTACCTGTAAGAATATATTACATTGAAGGGGATAGAGAACAGAACTGAGGATGTCATACTGCCTCTATACAAATCAATGCGGAGACCGCACCTCAAATATTGTGTGCAGTTCTGGTCGCCCCATCTCAAAAAAGACATAGTGGAACTAGAAAAGGTACAGAGAAGGGCAACAAAAATGATCAAGGGCATGGAAGTGTTCCCGTATGAGGAGAGGCTTGGTAGGTTGGGGATCTTCAGCTTGGAGAAGAGACAACAGAGGAGATACGATAGAGGTCTATAAAATCATTAGTGGTGTGAAACTACTAAACAAGAAACAGGTTTTTTTTACCCTCTCAGCTAGTACTAGAACTACGGGACACTCCATGAAACTCATGGGTAGCAAGTTTAAAACAAATAAAAGGAATTATTTTGTCACTCAGCGTATACCTGGGTTGTGGAATCTACTACCAGAGGCTGTGATAAGGGCCAGTACTATAGCTGAGTTTAAAAGAGGTTTGGACAAGTTTCTGGAAGATAGGTCCATTAGCAGCTATTAGTCAGACAGGATCAGGGACCATGACGGGAGCTGACGGAAAACAACAGGGAATGGATCCCCCTTGTGACCTGTTGGGTACTTCTCCCAAGCCACCGTGATTGGTCACTGTCGGAGACAGGATGCTGAGCTAGATGGACCATTGGTCTGACCCAGTATGGTGGCACTTATGTTCTTATATAGGATCTTAACAGGTGCTGATTCAGGAGCACATAAAAAACCAACTATCACAAGCATACTGATAGGAATTTTACTCTGAGATCCTGATCCCATGTTTATTATTAATTATTATTATTAGTAGTAGTAGTAGCATTATTTTATTAGCATTTATATAGCACCAACAATGTACATGGCACTTTACAAAGAATAAGATAGACACGACCCCTGCCCGGAGGCTTACAATCTAAAGACAGGGGGAGGGGAGACAGGGAAAGGGGAGCAGAGTGAGAGACAAGGGATGCAACATTCATGAGGATGCGAAAACTCAGGTACATGTTCTTGGCTTGGTTGCAGTAAGTTGGGAGTTTACAGATAGCAGGTGGGGGATAATCCTAGGTGGGAATGGTTAGCAGGAGTTAGGAAGGGCGGAGCAGAAGAGGAGGGTTTTGAGGAGGGATTTGAAAGAATGGAGGGTGGGAGGGTTGGATGTCCATGACCCAACTCTCATTGACCTCAGTGTAGTGACATACCCTGGCTGGACACTGAGTCGGGGCCAATTCTGACTGACCTTGTACTGGCTGGGTACTCTGTACAGCATCAGCCCTGGCCAGAGAGATGGTGTGTGTGTCTGCGTGCGTGCGCGTAGCCATTATTTTCAGGCATACCTGGTCTGTGAGGAGGTATCTAGTGCAAACTATTTTGGGCATAGAGGGCGTCCATCGAGTGATTGATTTAGCTTGAGACAGATTAGGGTTGTTGATGATGTACCTGTATGGCAGCACCCCTACATGCTCTAGGAGAAATGGTGTTGGAGGTGCTCTTGCGGTTTCTGAGGACTCTAGTCCTGGAGGACTTCAACATCCATGATGACTCCAATTTTGGGGGAGCGGAGCGTGAATTCATGGCCATCATGACAACCATGGGACTGTCTCAGAAGGTTGTTGGCCCATCACATGAAGGGGGACATACCCTAGACCTATTGTTTTTCACTGGCCTTGAGGCAGGGGATCTGGTGGTGGGGGAGGTGTTAGCTGTGCCCTTGTAGCAGTCGGACCATTACCTCCTCCAGGCTGGTCTCCTAGCGCATGTCTGCCCCTGGAGAGGTGCTGAACAGGGATGTGCGAACGGAGTTTGGAAGTTCGGAGTTCGGACTGAACTTGGTCTGTTCGGATGACGAAACCTGAACCAACAGAACCCGAACTTGATCTGAAAGCTGAAATAACCGATAGTCGGTTCGGATCTATTTGGATGAGTTTGGGCAGCAAAAACGTGGCTGGAAGGCAAAAACGTGACAGGGAGGGGGAGGCAGCTGAAGAGCGGACTTCCAGACACCAGGGGTGGAGAAGCTTGGCGTAGCAGCCACCCTGCCCAATCACCATCCCTTTTCTCCTCAGACCACTGGCTTCACAGTCTGCGATTGGACATGGGGGATGGGCAGGCTACGCTGCAAGGAGCAAATGGGGATTGTGGTGAGCTGGGCGCAGCAAGTAACAAAACTTATTGCCCTCCCCCCTTCCAACACCTTCTGAGCTAGTCACTGTTCCTGACAGTAGGCATTTTCAGAAGGCTCCCTCTCCCAGCAGTTTTTGTTCCTTCCTATTCCTAATCCATTGCCACCCTCCTTCTATTTCACCCATCCAACACATTTACCTCCGTATTATCATTTAATTAGATTATATTAGATAGATTTAGGTGTTATTTTTATTTTTTCTCCCTCGCTGTGTTCTTCCTCCCACCTACATTGAATCCTTTCCCTCTCCCTCTACATATTCCATCCCTGATTCCCTTCCCCTGTTTTTGGATTTATTTAAAGTAGTATTATTAGATTGATTTAGGTTTCATTTCAGTTTTGTACCCTACCCTATGTTCTTTGTGTTTTCCCCCATCCCTGTATAATATTGTAGATAGATAGATAGATAGATAGATAGATAGATAGATAGATAGATAGATAGATAGATAGATAGATAGATAGATATAGTTAGTTACAAAAATAGATACATAGTTGTCAGAGTTAGCTAAGTTATAGAGATAGATAGAGACAGTGTGTAGTAGTGAGTGATTGTTTTATAGTGTGTTCGTAGGACTAGGCCTTTCCATTAGGATATTCCATTTAGATCCATAGGTTTTAGAATAGTGTAGATAGTGTAGATAGTGTAGATAGATAGATATAATATTAGATTTAAAAAATTGAATAAAAAATACATAAAATCTTTGTGTGCTATGCATTCTTTGAATTTGAAGACATGGAGAAGGGAAGTAGGAGAGGCCGGTCTGCTACCCATAAGGCGGGCAATGTGGCACGTGGCAGAGGTGGTGGTAGGGGCCATGGCAGAGGAGTAGCAGCATGCAGCAGCAGCAGTCAGAGCCCATCACCATGCCCCAAACTGCAGAGGCCTGATTTTCACAGTCAGGCTTCAGATGCTCCCAGCAGTGGCACTAGTCTGGGGGTGGTTTGGCGGTGCCTCCTGCCAGTGTCCTCCAGTGCCATGGAGGGCACTGGAAAGCCTGCAGCAGTACATGAGGCTGTGGCTGTCTCTGCTGCTGCAGGAGCAAGTGTTCCTTCTGATGTTCCTCCAGGGCCACCAATGTTCCCCATTGTCAAGGTGATCCCCAGAAGTCCAGAGCTGGTAGATCCCACCCTGGCTTCTAGAGGCAGGGCCTGATCCCTGGGAAATGGCAGCAGGGAGGAGTAGCAGCAGAAGCATCTGTAGAGGGGAGCACAGGGAGAGTGGCAGCAGCACGGTGGGCAGTTAAGCCTAAGAGTCTCAGTACTCCCCTTCATGGGAGTCCACCGTGATCACAGACAGTAAGGCAGAGGAAGACACTAGTCCCGCGGAGGAAATGTTTGGAGCTAAGGTGATGGCTGTCCCTCCTCCCACAGCTGTGTTGCCACCAAGTTATGTCCCTCCCAGCAGCGCTGGCAGCAGCAGTGCATCACCCTGGGTGGACCAGAAGGCAGGAGTAGGGAAAAAATCCTCTGTCTGGGCACATTTCAAGCTGGTGAGGGTGGATGATCTGAGGGAGGTGCAGTGCACTGTGTGCAATAAGCTGATGAGGTGTGAGCAGGTGCTCACCAATCTTCGGACAACTGCCATGTCGAGGCACCTGAAATCATCCCACAGCACTCTGCTGCTAAGCGGGAAGGCAGGAGAAGTGGATGCCAGCAGGTTCCTGACTGCAGCGGCCAGTTGCCGGCCTCCTTCAGCGGGCAAGTATCCTGCACCAACTGCTGCCTCTAGCAACTGTAGCAGTATTCCTGCTAGGGGGGGAGAACATCAGGAGAAGCCTCACCATCTGCGTCAGTCCACCATGGAGGAGCTGGGGTGGGGGCAGCTGCCAAGACCATCGGCAGCTGGAGGGCGGCGTGGCTTTCAAGAGAAAGCAATCTATTCCCTGTTGTTCCAGCCCCTGTGCCTTACCTTACAGATGACGAATCCGGTATGCTATTCATATCACTGCCAGATATTGGACCTTGTGCGCCCGCTGTCTAGCCGTGGTGACCTCTGCCTCAATGGTGTCCTGCGTGTGGTGGTGGCACCAACGCCGGGGGTGGCATCATCACCCTCTCTGAAACAGTAACACATAAACAACACCTAGTAAATAATATAATATCATGCATTTATGATGATGCCTCTAGTCCTCCCTCCTTGGGGTGCTAGGGGAAGCTACAGATGGCAAATCGAGAGACCCTTGCTGGCACATGCAAATCCTGCCTTTCTTGGGGTTCTAGGGATGGCACCTGGAGAGAACCTTGCTGGCACGTGCAAATCCTGCCCTTCTTTGGGTACTAGTAGGTACGACCGAACCCGAACTTGGGTCCTAAACCGAACAACCAAACTGCAATCTTTTTGGATGTCCCTAGTGCTTTACCAGTTCATCTGGTTCACCCCTGGAGATTTATGGAACCAGAAAGGTTCCGGAATGCTTTTGGGGAAATACCCCCTAATGTTGATGACTGTTCACTCCATGACCTCCTCATAGCTTTTTGGAATATCTTGCTGACTGAGGCCATCAACTGAATGACTCCTAGGCATTCACTTCCTGAATGCCAGCAACGCAGGTACCCTTGGTTTATAGAGGACCTGTGATAGATGAAGCATGAGGGATGGCAGCTGGAGCGATGGTGGTGCTGTACTCATGCTGAAGCTGATCGATTGCAGTATAACTTTAGTTTAAGAGTCTATGCTGTGGCTGTGCGGGCAGCAAAGAAGGTGTTCTTTGCTACCATTCTAGCATCCACAAAGTCTCATCCAGCTGAACTTTTCAGGTGGTGCAGAGGCTGGTCAGTCTGGCCTCTCTCTGTCTGGAACTGGAATTTTCCAGTACTCGCTGTGACATGTTTTTCAACTTTTTCCATGAAGAAAATCACCTGGATTCACCATGACTTCGATGCTGCACTTTTAGCAGTGGGAGAACCTGAGGTAATGAAGGCCCCAACTTTTCTGGTTTCATGGGAACCATTTCAGTGGATATCATCCCACTGATGCAGTGGATGTCCTTGGGGTGGTTAGAGCCACTTGTTGTGAATTAGTTCCGTGCCCATCCTGGCTACTTAAGGCCTGCTGTGAGACGTTTGGACCATTGCTGGCTTGTCAATGTCTCCTTAAGGAGGGCAGAGTGCCAGGCTGCCTTAAAGAGATGGTGGTGTGACCTCTGCTCAAGAAATCATCACTTGACATTGACTCCCTTGCCAGCTACCAGCCAGTCTCTAACCAACCCTTTTTAGGGAAGGTTATTGAATGGGTGGTGACTCAGCAGCTTCAGGGGCATCTGGATTGGATCCGTTTTCTTGATCCTCACAGTTCGGCTTTTGACCTGGGTTTGGCATGGAGACTGCACTTGTGGCTTTGGTCAATGAATTAAACCATGAATTGGATTAGGGCAGATCATCTTTTTTTATTTCATTAGATCTGTCAGCAGCATTTGATACCGTTGACCATGAGATTTTGGTGGCCCATCTGTGGGACCAGGCGGGGGTGGGTGGAATTGTTCTTGAATGGTTCCGCTCTTTGCTGGACAGGAGAACTCAACAAGTGGTGCTTGGGGAGTGTTCATCATCTCCCCGGAACCTTACGTGTAGAGTCCCACAGGGATCTATTCTGTCCCCTCTCCTGTTCAACATGCATATGCAGCCTTTGGGCAAGGTTGTGAGAGGGTTCGGCATACGTTGTCATCAGTACGCCAATGATGAACAGTTTTACCTCTCTTTTTCTACAGGCCCAGACCTGGCAGTCTCTGTGCTTACCTGGTGTCTGGCAACTGTGGGGGATTGGATGAGGGTGAGCCATCTGAAACTGAATCCCGACAAGATGGAAGTGATTTTGGTGGGTAGGGGTGAAGGGGCCCCCATCATTGATGTGTTTTGCCCCCCTTTAGCTACACAGGTCCATAGTCTGGGGATGCTTCTCGATTTGCAGCTCCGCCTGGATTGGCAGGTGGCAGCAGTGGCAAGGAGCACCTTTCACCAGTTACATTTGGTGCAACGGCTGCGGTCATATGTTTCAGGCTCTGACCTGGCCACCATCATCCATGCCGTCATCACCTCTAGACTTGGCTACTACAACGCACTCTATGTGGGGCTACCCTTGGTAATGGTCCAGAAGCTATTGCTGGTGCAAAATGCGGAGACCCGCCTCCTTACGGGGATGGGTCATCACGAACACATTTCACTAGTGCTCCATTCTCTGCACTGGCTGCCTATTGTCCTCCAGGCCCAATTCAAGGTGTTGGTGTTTACCTATAAAACCCTAAATGGTCTGGGCCCCACTTACCTGCAGGAATGCCTCATGCCCTGGGAACACCCGACTCAAAGTCCCCTGGGTTTCCTGTGTGGTGGCAATGGGGAGGGCGTTTTTGGTGGCTGCTCCTATGCTGTGAAATTCCCTCCCGAAAGAGGTCTGCTTGGTCCCAGACCTCCCCTCTTTCTGGAGACAGTGTAAGGCCTGACTGTTTCACCAGGCTTTTGGGGAGGGAGACGTGGAGGTTGGGATGGGGGGGGCTGTGGAGGGGGTTTGGTTTGGCTCTTTTAGCAATTTTAATGAGTTTTAAATTTTAAGCTCTGATTTTAATTGTTGATTTTATTGTTTGGCTTGTTGTAAGCAGCCCCGAGCTCTGAGCAGAAGGGTGCGGGATAAAAATACTTTGAAATAAATAAATAAAATAAATAATATATGTTTGTACTGTAATGCTTGATTCTCAAAGCACTGAGCCACTGCAAGCCCTGGTGAAGTTACCCAACTGGTCAGAACCTAAAAGTGAGCACAAAAATGCTTAAACTGAAGTAATCGCTCTTTATATTTTGGGCATTTTCATATAGTCCATCTTCAGGTTCCCTCCTCCTCCCACCCCCGGTAGACACATCTTAAATTCCTTTTATATTTTTTTTATTCTTAACCCTGTTCTCATTCCTCTCGATCACAGCCACTTCCAGTTTTCAACAATCTCTCTCTGCACAGCTGATAAAGCCAAGCCATTTTCAACCTGAAGGTTGAGGCCTCCATTAGTTATACTGTAGTATCGCCTGAAGGCAACATGCACTGTTTTCAGATATCCTGAAACAGAAACTTAATTTTAGCCGTGGGTAATAGTCGCATTTTCCGGTACCAAATCTGGTATCAGACAGGTTACAGGCTATCTGAAAACCCCAGAAGTTGGTAACATCCAGTTCTGTTTTTTCAATTACTGATTGGTATTATTGGGTCAGAAAACTGAAAAAATCAGAATGGAAATCAAAGAAATGGGGACCAGAAATGGATTTTCTGGGACCAGAAAAAATAATCAGTACACAGATCTGAAACAAGAACGTTGTGCGTTCTCATGAGAATATTGTGAGATTCCCACAACTCCAGCAAGGTCTCATGAGATCTCACATGGGGTTTTGACAAAACACCCTGTACATACACAAAATGGCCCCTGTGGCCATTCTGCGTATATGTGGCCCCCAGTGGCTATTTTGCATATGTGTAGAGCATTTTGTGAGGTTTCTAAAAAAAAAACCAACTGCTCTGCACATGCATAAATGGCTGCCATGGCTATTCTGCACAAGTGCTGCCCCTGGTGGCCATTTTGCACATGTGTGGAATGTTTTGGGGGGTGTTTTTGTGGTGCTTTAGAATCTCGCCCAGAAACTAGAATGGCAGCGAGAACACTGATTCTCACAAGATTCTCAACCTGGCAAGATTCTCCAAGAAGCCCATTCTTGACAAGATTCTTGCAGGCGTCTAAATCTCATTTCACCATAGGTGTCAGAAGTTTATTAAAAAGTCAAAATATCAGACGTTGCCATTCCAGGACATCAGTTACCCAAAATGGGTTGAAATTGGGTACCAATCGGTACTGGATATTTTCACATCAGTTCAGGTATCAGATACTCATTTTTTTGTGGGTACTGGTTTCAGCTCTAGTTTTCAAAGAACACGAAAATGAAGTCCGAATTCCACTGAAATCAGTACCTCAGGTCCCGTTGACTTTAATGGGGGAGTGCTGTAAACAAAGACTTGTCTCTTGAAAAAGGAGATGCAGTTGTTTTTTCCCTGTTTGATCCTTCATAATTATGTGGCACTCTCTTGCTTGGAGGTGTATGATCATTAATACCCTCCTGGAACTAGAATGCCATTGTTCAATATTTCTTTAGTGATGGCTTTTCCTGAAATACCTGAATCCCATTATATATTTAGAAAATAAGAGAAGGAGGAAGAAGACAGACTACAATCCTCAAGAAAGGGTAGCTGCTGTGCTGGTCTGAAATGGAAGAGATGGAGTCAAAGCAGAAAAAAAATATCTTTTATTAGACCAACTGCTGTTAGTGAGAGTATGCAAGCTTTCGGGCCATAGGCATGTAGCAAGTCAGAAGAAATTACCCTGCATGGCCCAAAACTTGATCTCTTTTATTGTATCAAATTGTTTTGGTGAAAATGATTATCTGTTCTAGTTTGTTTCCACCTTGATCCTAAAACCACAGGGTTTTTTGGCATTTCAACACTGACTTCAGTGCAGCTCTGTTCATGCAAGTACATGTAGCAATGCAACCAAAGGCTTTATCCAAAAAAATGCCAAGTGTGACTCCATTGAAGTCAATAGGTAAGCTCCTACTGACTTCAGTGGAGTCTGGATTGTGCCCCAAATCCTGCTTAGTCTCTAATATCTGAAAATTGATTTCTGCTTCAGTTTGAGAAGTTTGCAGTCTACCTATCCCTTAAAATATTGCAGCATTCAAAAGGTTCACTACAAGTAAGAACACTGAAGCAAAGCAATGTATTAGCTAATTGGACAGGTGCATTTAAGCTTCTCACAGGGGTCTGCTTCAGCAGGTCGCCAGAATTGGGAAACAAGTTTCCCCTTTTCAGTCACTTTTTAAATGGTTTGACCTTCCATGGGCTGGAGAAGGGCCAGGGGACTAGAGGGTGGAGTACTGGGATAAGGGTTGTGAAAGGGCACCTGGTACATCAGGAGGGGGCAGCACAGCAGCTCCAGTCACAACGCTATATGCTGGCATCATAACCCCACATATAAGAATGAGGACAACTATCCATGCACATTGATTCACACTTGTAAACATTAGTGCTAATATTATTTATTTATTTATAATAAAATTTGTATGCCGCCCCCTCCTGCTAAAAGCATCTCGGGGAGGCTAACAACATTTTTAAACAATTTAAAACAGCAATAATAGGATTTTAAACACTATTAAAACACAATATAAAAACAACATACCCCCCCACCCTAACCCTACACACCCACCCCCTCTCCCTCAGGAAAAGCACAGTGGAACAGTCAGGCTTTACATTGTCTACAGAAAGAGGGGAGGTCGGTAATCAGGTGGACATCCAATGGGAGGGAGTTCCACACTGTGGTGCATCCCCAGAGAACACCCTCCACAAGGTTGACACCCGAGAAACCAGGGGGACCTCGAGGAGGATGCCCTGGCTGACCTTCAGGTCCTGGAGGGTGAGGCAGTCCCGCAGGTAGGTGGGGTCCAGGCTGTTCATGGGTACAGCTTCTTTAAAGAGGGTTAGGATTTGGAGTGTATTTTATATACAGTTTATCTCTGTAATTTGTGTGTATTGTTTTTGTTGGTGTTGGGTGGTCTTGTGTTTTTTAAAAAATATATGTTATCCACCCTATGTTTTGGGGCTAGGATGGGATAAAAGGGTGGGACAGGTGTGATAGAAATCTAGCTAACTAAGTTAACTAAACTAACTAGATTAATGACATACAGGTAAGCACTCTGGAGTCATGGGATCTCCTGGTTCATGACTCCCTTTGGGCATGCCTCTTAGTCTCCAGTGCCACTCCAAAACTAAGCTAAGGCTTCCAGGTCCATGGCCATAATAAAAAACAATCTTTGTCCTGAAAAAAAGTTCAGTCTAAACGGAAGACAACTAAAGGTTTTGGGGAGGAAAGGAGGGAAAGAGAATCTCACTTTCCAAAGCATTTGTAGAAAGTATCTTGTGTGAATTACTGACAGTAGTAATCAAGCTCTGAGATGAAGTATGATTTTCCCCTTTGGGGTACATGTTGGTGTGGATTTTCCACAGATCCAGGCCCTTAGCATAATAGTTGACCAAAAGTATTACACTGTATGAATTGCCTATAGACACAAACACAAAATCAGCTGAGTTGTTCCAATCCCTTTCCCAGCATTTCAACCACAAGATGATCTTTGCTCTCATGTTTTAGGTAAATTTAATATAATGCTTGAACCTTGTATATGCATTTATATCAAGGTGGGGGAACTTTTCTTTCCATAGCCAAAGGAAATTTTTAGTTTCCTTTGAAAATTACTAAACTCTGTGGGCTTTGTAGGAGTTGGGCAAGGGAAGGGTAAGGAAGGGGAACATCCTGTAGCCAGGAAAAAATAGGCCAGAAAAGTAAGCCAATTACAGCCCTTGAATTGCTAAAAGATACGTCAGTTTAAAATTGTCATTTTTGGGTGTCATTATTTCTGACCGGAAAGATGTTTATTAAAAGTGTTCATTGGTTTATCTTGTTTACATACTTGTTGGCCGTACGCCCAGATATTGTTGTGGTTTTTTTTAAACAACCATGTTATGTTGGTTCCTCTGTTAAATTCTGTCAACGCTTTAAAACTATTTACTTTTAATATATAGGTGGGTTCTTTGGCCCCAAGCAGTGGGTATCTTGTCTGGTGGGCACTGGTGTAGCAAAAGAAGACACAGCCTTTAAAACAGGTGACATCTTTAATTTTATTTATTTATTTATTTATTTATTTATTTATTAAAAGCATTTAGTATCCCACCCCTCTTGCCACAGGCAACTTGGGGCAGCTCACAACAGTGTACATCAACAATTAAAATAATAAAACTATAAAATATATACACCCTCCTCCCTCTCCTCCTCCCTCCCCATCTCCCCCGCCAAATGGCTGGTGGAACAGCCAGGTCTTTTACAAAAGGAGCTTTTACAAAAGGAGGGGAGGTCCGGGGTCAGACTCACCCCCAACGGAAGGGAGTTCCACAGCCTCGGCACAGCCACTGAGAATGCCCTCCCCTGTGTGGCCCCCCGGGAAGACTCGGGGAACCACAAGGAGGGCATCCCCCGATGACCGCAGGGGTCGGTCCAGTACCCGAGGGGTGAGGCAGTCTCGCAGATAGCCATCTTCTTTTCTGAAAGCAACCTGGATTAACTGGGGTGCCCAGGAAGTGCCCAGCTGAGAGAAAGGTTCCTTATGGGGGCTACTCAGGTCTGAGATTTACTTTTCCATCCTAACTATGGATAAAATTCATAATAGATTTAAAGTGTTCATGTTTCAGAATAGGCCACGGAATCAATTTTTCTTTCTGTTCCTCTCCTTTCTTGTGACCTATGGCACAATGTACAACTAGCAGTAAACACTTTGACCTTTACCTTAATATTATCTTGTTTTGGTTATGGTGAAAATACAGAAATTAGCAGTAGAAATATCCTTGCACCAACTATTTTGCTTTCACTTTATTAGGTTTGGAATGCAGTAAACATGGCTGGATTTGTTGCTTGCCATTTGATCATAATTTGTTATTTTAAGCAGAATTTACTTACTTCTTAGCTTATGGGTGTTTTCAGACATTACGAGATCACGCTCAACCACAGTGAACCACACTCAATCCCGCGGCAGGGCCAAAGAGCCCTGAACGTCTGTTGGGCGCGCGCCAGATGTTCATCACGCTCAATACCCACATGGGGTCAATTTCAACCACGCTTCCCGGGCTCCCCGGGGGAATATCCCGGGAAGCCTGATCAAAGAGATCCCCTCTGGAAAAAAAAAAAAAGTAACGTCTGGATGCCAATCCCCGGGCGGAATCAAAGGAAACGAGCCCCAGCCGTGGACAATGCATGCAGAGTCACTGCCGGGCAACCAGCAACAACACAGCCACCGGAGGGAGATTTAAAGGGAAATCAGCAGCAGGCAAGCATGGCGGGATGGAGCGAGGAGGGAGGCGGAAGAGAGCGGCGGGCGACAGAGCGACGATGGAGGGGGAGGCGGAGGAGGAGGCAGGGGCAGCGATGGAGGGGGAGGGAGCACAGGCAGAGGAGGGGGACATGGAGGCTGGGCTGACCATGCAGGCGGGCCAGGGACAACACCCGCAGCAGCAGGCAGGACGCGATGCCCCGGGGACAGCAGCTGGAACAGGGTCGGAGGAGGCACCCAGGAAATGGGTAAGGGCAGCGAAGGGGAGGGGAACAGGGGTCACGGGGGCTCCCCGGGGGGCCAAGGGCACGCCCAGGTGACTGGGTAGGGGCCGGGAGGCAGGGGAGCACCGCGAGGGGGCCCCACCTGCAACCAACCCAACACTCCCCACGTACTGTCCCTACAGACAAGGAAAACAGCCTGGGCAGACGAGCCCCCGGAGGACACCAGCCCTGCTCGGGCAGAGGCAGAGCCGGCGGACGAGGAGGAGGAGGAGGACCCGCTGTGGGGATGGCGGAGTAAGGCGTACCACCGGGGGGGCCAGTGGGGCCTCCAGGAGACCAGGAACTTGATCTGCATATGGGGGACCCTGGAGTACCAGCTGGAGCTCGCCCTCAACCAGTGCAATGAACATGTCTACCAGGACATAGTGCGGGACATGGAGGTGGCGGGGCATCAGCGCACAGTGGCACAGTGCTGCTCCAAGGCCAAGGAACTCAAGAGGGGGTACAAGGCCATCCGGGACAACAATAGGTGGTCCGGACATGGGGCCCAGACCGCCCCCTTCTATGATGCCCTGGACTGCATCCTACATATGAAGGTGTCCATCGTCGCCCCATGGCTCGTGGGCATCACACTGGTCCAGGGCAGGGTACGGGCCAATGTAGCCTCTCCCCTCACCGCCTGCATGGTAGACATGAGCTCCGGGGCCCCGGACCCCCAGGAAGAGCGCCCAGAGACCTCCGGCACCTGCACGCCCCCCCCCAGCAGCAGCCCCGAGAGCACCCAACCCCGGGCCGGCCCAGAGGAGTTGGAGTCCATCACTGTCACCACCCTCAGCCAGTGGTCCCTGGGGGAGCACCCCCACATCGAGGAGCCAGCCTCCGAGGGATCTGAGACAGACATCGAGAGTAAGCGCCCGTCTCGGAGTGGGGAGGGACCATGACCAGGGGGGCAAGGGCAGGGGTGTGTGGGGAGGGGGAAGGGCCTGCCCCAGCCCTCGCCTCAGCCCCCACCGGCAAGGTGGGAGGGTGACCATTCCCAGGTCCCCCAAACTCCCACCCCAACACCCACATCCCCCTCCCTCGCCAGCAGGACATGGAACACCCCTGGAATGGACCCAGGAGACAGAGCCGGCAGCTGATGAGGAGGCCAGCCAGCAGATGCAGGATGCAGGTGAGGCAGACGGGGCAGGAGGGAGGGCACCCCAGGGTGCAGGGAGGGGGTCCTCGGGTGGGCAGAGGGGATGGGGGGCCAGGGTCAGGGGGTGGGGAGGGCCCGGGAGAGATGCCCGGGGCCCCAGGGGCCCCTTCCCCATCCCGGGCAGGGGGCAGGGGCAGGCTCGGACTCACCCTCTTGTTCCCACAGGGCAACCCTGGCAGCCGGCATCCCCAGGGCCCGTGGCCCCAGCACAATGCATGCGGGACTACGAGGCACGGGTCCTCAGGCGGAGGGAGGAACAGGCACAGGACATCGTACAGAACGTGGTGGAACAGGGGGAGACAATGATCGAGGCTGTGGCCCGCATGGAGGCGGCCATCGAGCGGTCCCTGGAGCGGGCTGGGGCGAGGGACCAGAGGCTCCAGGCCAAGATGTGCCTGGAGCAGAGGCGGGAGCGCCGGGAACACAGCAGGCAGGTGGAGGTGCTCGGGAGGCTGGAGCAAGCCATCACAGGCATGGTGCAGGAGCACACAGCCAAAATGGACAGGTCCCATGATATTGGGACCTCCCTGCTCCTGAACTCTGGCATGATGTGCGCCTATGTGATGGCAGGCACACCCCTGGGCACCCTGCCTGCCCAGGTCCCAATGAAGGGACCCTCGGTGTCCCCGCCACCTGCCCAGGCACCCCAGCTGCCTCCACGCCCTCAGGGGCCGCGCATCCACCTCCCGGTGCCCCCGGCACTCCGGAGGGTGCAGCCCCCCTGGGGGCCACCCAGGGCCCCTGTCACCCTCTCCCACCCACTGCCCACCGCCCTGCTGGACCAGGAGGTGGCACAGGACAATGCAGGGAACACAGACAGTGGGGGGGAGGAGAACTCTCAGAGCTCCATGGGCCCCAGCGAGTGCTCACGGGGATGTCCACAGAAGCGAGGGGGGATGGGGGCAAGGGGGGGAGGGCGACATGATGGGGGTCACTGTAGGGGACAGGGCACCACAGGGGTGGCAGGACCGAGTGAATGTGTGCACTTGGGGGAAATAAAGGCTGCAGTCTCCCAGTCCGGCTCACGCTCCCGTTTGTGGGGGACCGGGGTGGGGGCCCACCTGTGCAGGGGCATGCCCACGGAACCGCAGGTGGGGCCCTCCGGGGGGTAGTCCCTCACAACTGCCCCCCCGGGCGATATGGCTCTCCAGGGCATTCTGGATCCGTTTGGCATAATGGTACTCCCTCGGGTTCTCAGCGTTCACTTACAGGGGTATGGAACCGGGGGGCCGGTGGGGCTCGGGGTACTCGAGGGCTGCCCCCTCAGTTTCGCAGACATTGTGGAGCATGCAGCAGGCACCAATCACCAGGGCCGAGGTCGAGACGGTGTAATCCAGGTGCCCAGCTACACTCCTCCAGCACTGCTTGAGGGCCCCGAAGGCACGCTACACCACGGTCTGGCTGGAACACAGGCGGGTATTGTATAACACCTCTGCAGGTGTCTTCGGTACAGGGTAGACCTTCATCAGCCAGTGGGTGAGGGGGTAGGCAGGGTCCCCCAGAATACAGGGGGGCATCGGGACCCCCTCGATCCACCTCATGCCCATGTCCGCGAAGTCCCCCCGGAACATCCGGGCATAGAAGGGGGAGATGGTCATGATCCTGG